>CAJPEV010004564.1:0-20980 GCA_905338385.1 Darwinula stevensoni | reverse complement strand
CTTCAGGGCTAACGAATGCATCGATGAGTGTAGTTTCTTCATATTGGCGCCACTTCATGTTGTGCTGCAGCTTGTTACAAGCATAAATCCTCTTCTCTGCACGCTGCAGGTGGAAAATGGAAGAGAATAAATTAAGTTCCTTAATTATGTTCAAGATCACCAATTGGTGAAAAATTCAATTAGAAAAGATTCACAGGATGCTGATAATAAAAAAAGTGTATTACAAGGTGGTTTCTCTCTTCTCATGGGATTTTCATGAAAAATTAAAATAACAGAATGCTGCAGAATTTAATTTATTTTACTCTAATGAATAACCTTTTGTTTTTCAAATTCCACCCATCACTCAACACTACAATTGGCACGAAGGTGACAAGGAGCACCTGAGGCAAAAAGAGCATAGATAGCAGATAGAAGATAAGAATCAACAATCAATAAAATGGAGTGATTCACCCAAGCAAATACTTATGTGCAGAGGAAGAAAAAAGTATGCTGGAAAAATGGATGGAAAAACACTACAATGATCTCCAGGAATACATGAAAGGAGTATTAACCTTTTCTGGCAAAATTTTCTCTTTCCACTGTGAAACCACCTACTGACCTATTGGGTAGTGGTACCCCCTCTGGGGGCAAGATTTTATTATCATACTCATGTATTTAATACTCTAACATGGGGATATTTCCAGGAAATGAATTTATCACAAAATTCTTATATATACAAGTCTGAAAGAGTTATGGGAAAGGAAAGCACACATAATATAATAATGAGAAATTAAAATAGGTGTTTAACTCAATAGAGATTTGCATTAAACACCAATTGGGTGTTTCTCAATATAAAAAATTATTTCCTTTTACATGACCCTAATTGATACGTCTTTTGATGTGTGGGTCAACCTGAGATGAGTCGGTGTTGTACATTACACTACTACGATTGTTGTTTTTGTTTTATTTTTAAACATTTTAAAAATAAATATAGGATTTGGTTATGGTTTCCAAGACTTGATCACATTACCTGGTCAATAAGGGCCATTTTTGACCATGATAAAATTAGTAGATAAATGGAACGCAAAGAAAAAATATTTTGTATACCATGAATTTAAGTTTTAATTGGCACCTGCAGGAAGCTTGGCATTGGTGTGCATTCAAAAATTGCCATGAGTCAAGTTTTCATGTAGTCTGATATGATTGCTCATTTTCACCATCTGTAACCCAGTCTTGAGTTGCAGATTTGAAAGAATGCTACTCCCATGAAGCAGGAACAGGCAAGGAGTCACTCATCTAGCAATGGCAACTAAAGTACAGGGTGGCCAAAAAAATTCCTCAGTGAAAATCAACTGTAAACAACATAAGCCCAAGCAGTTGTAATATTACTCCCATGAAGCAGGAACAGGCAAGGAGTCACTCATCTAGCAATGGCAACTAAAGTACAGGGTGGCCAAAAAAATTCCTCAGTGAAAATCAACTGTAAACAACATAAGCCCAAGCAGTTGTAATAACATATCACATGACTATATTATGTGCCCAAAACAAATGAAAACTAAATTCATTCTTCCCTATCCTGTATATGAGTGCAGTTTTATATTCTTGGATTTTGACACATTATAGGGTCATGGAGTGTGCTTTTTCACATATGCATCCAAGTTAGCATGGCTTACAGTTCATGGGTTTACTTTTGAGGTGACTTTCAATTGAGTTTTTAGGGCTATAAACATAGACCTGATGCCAAGTGAGCATGGCATCCAACATTGCATTGCAGGCTAAGACTGGCACTGACAGTACCAACATAATATTGTAAGAAAATCCTTTACTGTACAAAATGCAGCTGGATGGATGATCTGTCCAGAGCAGTAACTGGGAATAATCCTAAGCCATTCTGATCTTCTCCTCCAAGTTTTATGAAAATCTGCCAATTACTTTTTCAAAGCAAACTGCAGGTGCCCACATACATGTGCAAACGCACTCACTCACATTCACCAATGGATGTGGGCATAACAAGAGCAAACCCCCACTCCTGTGGATTCACAAGGACTCAAANCAGTATTTTCAATTTGGTTGACAGAAGTATTTCCAATTGTTTCCAAAGTTTCAGTAGCCTGAGGAGGCATGTCTTTGTTATTTTCAATTAGAGCATTTTTCATAGAGGAGTGTGCATTCTGTAACTCAAAATTTAAATCATTGATATGTGGCTCTTCAGGCATGGTCTTGCCTACACCTGTAGTACCATTCTGAGCACTTTTAGAACTTGTCTCTCGTTCATTGTTGAATTGGAATGAACCACTGCAACTTGAATGCAGAGCAACCACATGAGGAGGTAAACGGATCACAACAACAGAGCATGGTTTGACCAATTTGCTATCTTCAGAATCTCTAACTGGGTGGATTTTGGTACTACTCTTCAAATCAACCTTCAAATCAACCAATGACCGAGTTTGCAGATCTGAAGCAGATCTTGATTCATTGCCCTGAACACATTCTGAAACTTGAATGATTTTTGCACTCTTCTGTAGTTCAACCAAAGATTGGGATGGAAGAGTGGCACTGGAGCAAATTCCAGAATCAGTGGAATGCTGCCGTGAAGATGTTGAGTCTTCTTGATTATTCCCTTCTTCAGGGCTAACGAATGCATCGATGAGTGTAGTTTCTTCATATTGGCGCCACTTCATGTTGTGCTGCAGCTTGTTACAAGCATAAATCCTCTTCTCTGCACGCTGCAGGTGGAAAATGGAAGAGAATAAATTAAGTTCCTTAATTATGTTCAAGATCACCAATTGGTGAAAAATTCAATTAGAAAAGATTCACAGGATGCTGATAATAAAAAAAGTGTATTACAAGGTGGTTTCTCTCTTCTCATGGGATTTTCATGAAAAATTAAAATAACAGAATGCTGCAGAATTTAATTTATTTTACTCTAATGAATAACCTTTTGTTTTTCAAATTCCACCCATCACTCAACACTACAATTGGCACGAAGGTGACAAGGAGCACCTGAGGCAAAAAGAGCATAGATAGCAGATAGAAGATAAGAATCAACAATCAATAAAATGGAGTGATTCACCCAAGCAAATACTTATGTGCAGAGGAAGAAAAAAGTATGCTGGAAAAATGGATGGAAAAACACTACAATGATCTCCAGGAATACATGAAAGGAGTATTAACCTTTTCTGGCAAAATTTTCTCTTTCCACTGTGAAACCACCTACTGACCTATTGGGTAGTGGTACCCCCTCTGGGGGCAAGATTTTATTATCATACTCATGTATTTAATACTCTAACATGGGGATATTTCCAGGAAATGAATTTATCACAAAATTCTTATATATACAAGTCTGAAAGAGTTATGGGAAAGGAAAGCACACATAATATAATAATGAGAAATTAAAATAGGTGTTTAACTCAATAGAGATTTGCATTAAACACCAATTGGGTGTTTCTCAATATTTTTTTAATAAAGGAAAATGTACTGGGATTAACTATGCAGAAAACTACACACCCAGTTGGACTCTACTCAGCCACAACATGTAATGTGATGATGCTAACAACAAAAACAAAATAAAAATTTGTAAAAAAAAATAAATATAGGATTTGGTTATGGTTTCCAAGACTTGATCACATTACCTGGTCAATAAGGGCCATTTTTGACCATGATAAAATTAGTAGATAAATGGAACGCAAAGAAAAAATATTTTGTATACCATGAATTTAAGTTTTAATTGGCACCTGCAGGAAGCTTGGCATTGGTGTGCATTCAAAAATTGCCATGAGTCAAGTTTTCATGTAGTCTGATATGATTGCTCATTTTCACCATCTGTAACCCAGTCTTGAGTTGCAGATTTGAAAGAATGCTACTCCCATGAAGCAGGAACAGGCAAGGAGTCACTCATCTAGCAATGGCAACTAAAGTACAGGGTGGCCAAAAAAATTCCTCAGTGAAAATCAACTGTAAACAACATAAGCCCAAGCAGTTGTAATATCATATCACATGACTATATAATGTGCCCAAAACAAAAGAAAACTAAATTCATTCTTCCCTATCCTGTATATGAGTGCAGTTTTATATTCTTGGATTTTGACACATTATAGGGTCATGGAGTATGCTTTTTCACATATGCATCCAAGTTAGCATGGTTTACAGTTCATGGGTTTACTTTTGAGGTGACTTTCAATTGAGTTTTTAGGGCTATAAACATAGACCTGATGCCAAGTGAGCATGGCATCCAACATTGCATTGCAGACTAAGACTGGCAAGAACAGTACCAACATAATATTGTAAGAAAATCCTTTACTGTACAAAATGCAGCTGGATGGATGATCTGTCCAGAGCAGTAACTGGGAATAATCCTAAGCCATTCTGATCCTCTCCTCCAAGTTTTACGAAAATCTGTCAATTACTTTTTCAAAGCAAACTGCAGGTGCCCACATACATGTGCAAACGCACTCACTCACATTCACCAATGGATGTGGGCATAACAAGAGCAAACCCCCACTCCTGTGGATTCACAAGGACTCAAATGGGGTACAGGTTCATTACTTAATTCAAACATGACACACCTTAAAAGAAAGGATATTTTGCCTTAATGTGGAGAATTATCTGCTCTATCATGCAAAATATCATTTGGGTTAACCCTTTAACTCTGAGTTTCCTAAGGAGCCCACAGAGCTATCATGAGTATACTTGGGCATGGGATTTAAAGGGTTAAGAATGAGCAGTTTCCAAATAATGCATATTTTGAGATCTCCAGTATTTTTTTTCTAAAGGAGCCAATAAAAAGCTTCTTGACAGGCACAACTTCAAAGCAGTCCAGGAACCACAGGAATCAAAGGAAAACAAATACAGGCAATACTGCATATGGGGGAGATGTCTGTCTAATGTGTTTGGGTTTCCTTGGCTTCAGAGGACTTTCATTATTTTTTTAAGAAAANGACCATGATAAAATTAGTAGATAAATGGAACGCAAAGAAAAAATATTTTGTATACCATGAATTTAAGTTTTAATTGGCACCTGCAGGAAGCTTGGCATTGGTGTGCATTCAAAAATTGCCATGAGTCAAGTTTTCATGTAGTCTGATATGATTGCTCATTTTCACCATCTGTAACCCAGTCTTGAGTTGCAGATTTGAAAGAATGCTACTCCCATGAAGCAGGAACAGGCAAGGAGTCACTCATCTAGCAATGGCAACTAAAGTACAGGGTGGCCAAAAAAATTCCTCAGTGAAAATCAACTGTAAACAACATAAGCCCAAGCAGTTGTAATAACATATCACATGACTATATTATGTGCCCAAAACAAATGAAAACTAAATTCATTCTTCCCTATCCTGTATATGAGTGCAGTTTTATATTCTTGGATTTTGACACATTATAGGGTCATGGAGTGTGCTTTTTCACATATGCATCCAAGTTAGCATGGCTTACAGTTCATGGGTTTACTTTTGAGGTGACTTTCAATTGAGTTTTTAGGGCTATAAACATAGACCTGATGCCAAGTGAGCATGGCATCCAACATTGCATTGCAGGCTAAGACTGGCACTGACAGTACCAACATAATATTGTAAGAAAATCCTTTACTGTACAAAATGCAGCTGGATGGATGATCTGTCCAGAGCAGTAACTGGGAATAATCCTAAGCCATTCTGATCTTCTCCTCCAAGTTTTATGAAAATCTGCCAATTACTTTTTCAAAGCAAACTGCAGGTGCCCACATACATGTGCAAACGCACTCACTCACATTCACCAATGGATGTGGGCATAACAAGAGCAAACCCCCACTCCTGTGGATTCACAAGGACTCAAATGGGGTACAGGTTCATTATTTAATCCAAACATGACACACCTTAAAAGAAAGGATATTTTGCGTTAATGTGGAGAATTATCTGCTCTATCATGCAAAATATAACTTGGATTAACCCTTTAACTCTGAGTTTCCTAAGGAGCCCACAGAGGTATCATGAGTATACTTGGGCATGGGATTTAAAGGGTTAAGAATGAGCAGTTTCCAAATAATGCATATTTTGAGATCTCCAGTATTTTTTTTCTAAAGGAGCCAATAAAAAGCTTCTTGACAGGCACAACTTCAAAGCAGTCCAGGAACCACAGGAATCAAAGGAAAACAAATACAGGCAATACTGCATATGGGGGAGATGTCTAATGTGTTTGGGTTTCCTTGGCTTCAGAGGACTTTCATTATTTTTTAAGAAAATAATGAACCAAAAAAAAATCCTTAATGACCATCTTTTAATTTGGGACATTTCCACGATTAGGAGGACCCCAAACTCCTCTCACCTATAGCAGCATTTCCCAAATTGTGGGTGACAATTCTCAGAGAGGATGTGAAGGAGTTAAAGGGAGACCAGAAAGATGCAGAAAATATATTTTCTTTTACTGTCTTTACCAAATTATTTTAAGCATTTTCATAATGAAAAAATTATTGCAAAGATTTTTCTTCCCATTAATAAGAACTCCACTGGAGGAATAGCCTGGTATGCAGGTCATTAGAGGCTTATCTTAGTTGAAAGTCAGGTGAAAGTAGAGTTAATAATGTTAAGGAGTCTCAACATGACAATGACTTTTTGTTTGTTTACAAGTCAATGCTGATAGGACCTTTGAGTGCTTTTTTTATGTTATCTAGTAAATGCAATTCTTTTTAGAAAATTGTGAAAATATTGTGACAGACAAAAAAAAGGTTGATTGAAAGAATTTTCAGTTACAAAGTTCAAACATGTGGGAAAACCCAGAGAATGCTTTCATGGAATACCCACCACCCTGAACTCCACAGTTAGACTGCTTTGTCACTTTCTGCATTCTTTTTCAGCTTAATAGTAACTAAAACAAAGTAAAAAAAAGTTGAAATTAATGTTTAAAAAAAACTAGATTGTACTCCCACTTTGCATTCATGTGAACAGGATTCATATATTCCAGTTTTCCAGATGATGTACTTTATTTATTTCAATTTTCAATGATGTAAGAATTTAAGGTCACCAGTCATTGGACTCCAAGGCTTGTGGGCCATAACATTTTGAGAATTCCTGATTTAGAGCTTCCAATTGGAATTGGGATCACTGACACCCAACAGTATCATCATTGACATCAGTATCATCAGGATTGTGTTTTTTTTTTGCTTGTGTAGGTCTGGCAACAGTCAATTGATTGACACATTATCAATGGTTGGACAGAATCTTTCCTAGCACTTTTTTTGCTCTACTTTTCTGCTGCCTTGTTCTAGCGATTCTAACGAAATTGGAACTTCTGACAGCAAGATTAATGAAGCAAGCAAAATTGGGAGAAGTAAGCAAACTTGATCTCCAGGTACATAGGACCATATCCAATACTGATATCACTCAGCCAGCTAAGCAACTCAACACCCCCATGGTAGTAAACACATGCTTGACATACCTTTGCACTTGTCAACTGAAGGTGAAGGTATAGGATATACAGAAAATTCTGCTCATTGGGCACCTTGCCTTATTTTTAGCATTATTAATTTTAGTGCACATGTGAGGTGCAGCTGTATGCAGAGATAAAATTATTTGAAATTTTTTTTGCATTTCATCAAAAGATTAAGTTTAAAAAAATCCCACCATAGTTATCACACGCTTTCTGATTGGGTACCTCATACCATTCTTTCAAAAACAGTTACTTAAAAACTCTAGCATTTACACAGGACAAAGTCATCAGAGGTCTGAAGTCCTTAACTGATCTTATGAACATAACCTAGAAAGGGATTTCATGAAGTTGAAAAAATAGGAAAAGTTGCCCATGAAACTTGAATTTCTATACACTGTACTTCCAACAGCTGGCCAAAGAGAGGTAGGTATTCTCAACTACCACCTAAAATTAAAGCACAACACTCATTGCATTTAATCACATACTCCTATTTAGGAATGTCATGATAGGTCAATGCATTGACAACACTATTGATGGTTGAAGGTACTGATAGTTTTTTTGGTCATCACAATGTATTAGCAAAACTTTTTATGGGGAATGTCTTGTTGGATTGAGAAAAGTACTGTCTGTCCATCTGGGGGGGGGGGGGGAAGAGGCTACATGACCTGCATGGGCTTGCAATTTCCTATCAAGATCAAATTCTGGAAAAACCTGGAAAAGCAGGAAGGAAAAGAAAAAAATAAACAAGTTGGAATCATACACAGGAAATGGGAAAGGAGAGGGAGGGAAGACATGGAATATTTTTTCTCTTCTGTTTCTGTTTTCAGCTCAATTTCATCAGGTGTATGCTAGAATGTGGACTGTTCTTTTACGTCCTTGATTTCGAAACATACATTGGTTAATCCCCTCCTCTACATTCCTTTCGTTCTCTTTAGTATGCAGCCTTAGGTTTTTGTACTTTATGTGGGTTGTTCTGAAAGCCCAGTGAAAGTTATATTTCTCATGTCAGAAGCTGACTTTTTATTCTCTTTTATTCTATATAGTTTTAGAAGCTCCAGTGAATTTTTACATAATTTTTTGCCTAGCATGAGCGCCCAATTTTTCCAAAAACATGAGCCCTCTCCTGCCTTTTGAGGTTCAGTTGTGTTGCTATGATTTTCATGTAATTGTTCGTGGAGTTTCAAGCTTTAAGAAATGTTCTGAGTGCCATGAAAGGCTTTAAAAAGCCTTTCACACTGGAGCAACATCTAAAATGTTTGTGTATGACTGGTTTTCATAGTTCCTGCAGCAAAAGGACAAAATTATGGCTGTCCCAATGCATCCATTGATGAATGGATGTCACTTTCAACAGTTACAGGCTTGGTAGGCTTCATTACTAGTCTTGAAGGTCACATCTTCTCCCTGCACTCCCTGATCACAGGCATGAGATAATGGAAGACAGATAGAGGTCTATGCCCCAATCGAGGCAAGAAACGACAAAAGTCAAGCCACCACCCAATTGCAGCAAGAAAAGAGTATATCCTCTGGCACACCCCCCCCCCCTGGGTACATCAATACACTATTGATAGTTCAGGTTGAAGCATCGATGTTTTGAAATCAAGGACGTAAAAGAACAGTCCACATTCTAGCATACACCTGATGAAATTGAGCTGAAAACAGANGAGGACTTTCATTATTTTTTAAGAAAATAATGAACCAAAAAAAAATCCTTAATGACCATCTTTTAATTTGGGACATTTCCACGATTAGGAGGACCCCAAACTCCTCTCACCTATAGCAGCATTTCCCAAATTGTGGGTGACAATTCTCAGAGAGGATGTGAAGGAGTTAAAGGGAGACCAGAAAGATGCAGAAAATATATTTTCTTTTACTGTCTTTACCAAATTATTTTAAGCATTTTCATAATGAAAAAATTATTGCAAAGATTTTTCTTCCCATTAATAAGAACTCCACTGGAGGAATAGCCTGGTATGCAGGTCATTAGGGGCTTATCTTAGTTGAAAGTCAGGTGAGAGTAGAGTTAGATTTAGAGCTTCCAATTGGAATTGGGATCACTGACACCCAACAGTATCATCATTGACATCATCAGTATCATCAGTAACATCAGCATTGTTTTTTTTTTTTGCTTGTGTAGGTCTGGCAACAGTCAATTGATTGACACATTATCAATGGTTGGACAGAATCTTTCCTAGCACTTTTTTTGCTCTACTTTTCTGCTGCCTTGTTCTAGTGATTCTAACGAAATTGGAACTTCTGACAGCAAGATTAACGAAGCAACCAAAATTGGGAGAAGTAAGCAAACTTGATCTCCAGGTACATAGGACCATATCCAATACTGATATCACTCAGCCAGCTAAGCAACTCGACACCCCCATGGTAGTAAACACATGCTTGACATACCTTTGCACTTGTCAACTGAAGGTGAAGGTAGTAAAGATTAAGTTTAAAAAAATCCCACCATAGTTATCACACGCTTTCTGATTCATACCATTCTTTCAAAAACAATTACTTAAAAACTCTAGCATTTACACAGGACAAAGTCATCAGAGGTCTGAAGTCCTTAACTGATCTTATGAACATAACCTAGAAAGGGATTTCATGAAGTTGAAAAAATAGGAAGTTGCCCATGAAACTTGAATTCCTATACACTGTACTTCCAACAGCTGGCCAAAAAGAGGTAGGTATTCTCAACTACCACCTAAAATTAAAGCACAACACTCATTGCATTTAATCACATACTCCTATTTAGGAATGTCATGATAGGTCAATGCATTGACAACACTATTGATGGTTGAAGGTACTGATAGTTTTTTTGGTCATCACAATGTATTAGCAAAACTTTTTATGGGGAAATGTCCTGTTGGATTGAGAAAAGTACTGTCTGTCCATCTGGGGAGGGGAAGAGGCTACATGACCTGCATGGGCTTGCAATTTCCTATCACGATCAAATTCTGGAAAAACTTGGAAAAGCAGGAAGGAAAAGAAAAAAAGAAACAAGTTGGAATCATAGACAGGAAATGGGAAAGGAGAGTGAGGGAAGACATGGAATATTTTTTCTCTTCAGTTTCTGTTTTCAGCTCAATTTCATCAGGTGTATGCTAGAAAGTGGACTGTTCTTTTACTTCCTTGATTTCGAAACATACATCGGTTAATCCCCTCCTCTACATTCCTTTCGTTCTCTTTAGTATGCAGCCTTAGGTTTTTGTACTTTATGTGGTTTGTTCTGAAAGCCCAATGAAAGTTATATTTCTCATGTCAGAAGCTGACTTTTTATTCTATATAGCTTTAGAAGCTCCAGTGAATTTTTACATAATTTTTTGCCTAGCACGAGCACCCAATTTTTCCAAAAACATGAGCCCCCTCCTGCCTTTTGAGGTTCAGTTGTGTTGCTATGATTTTCATGTAATTGTTCGTGGAGTTTCAAGCTCCAAGAAATGTTCTGAGTGCCATGAAAGGCTTTTTAAAGCCTTTCACACTGGAGCAACATCTAAAATGTTTGTGTATGACTGGTTTTCACAGTTCCTGCAGCAATAGGACAAAATTATGGCTGTTCCAATGCATCCATTGATGAATGGATGTCATTTTCAACAGTTACAGCTTGGTAGGCTTCATTACTAGTCTTGAAGGTCACATCTTCTCCCTGCACTCCCTGATCACAGGCATGAGATAATGGAAGACAGATAGAGGTCTATGCCCCAATTGAGGCAAGAAACGACAAAAGTCAAGCCACCACCCAATTGCAGCAAGAAAAGAGTATATCCTCTGGCACCCCCCCTCCCCCCCTGGGTACATCAATACACTATTGATAGTTCAGGTTGAAGCATCGATGTTTTGAAATCTGCCATTGTGACAACCCTACTCCTACTTCCATCAGTCTGAATGACTTCATCACACAATTTGGTTTTACTGTGAACAGGAACACAATGAGTTCACCCAATGAAAGCAAATAGGACCAAGTTTGAAAGACTAAATCACTAACCTTTGCAGCAGCTCTTCGAGGAAGCATCTTGGAATTCTGATTTGAAGTGTGAGAATGGGTATCAGGAAGCAGACTTGAAGCATGAGGCTTCAAACATGAGGAAGCTTGAAGAGTCCCAGGTAGTTGGCTTGAAGCAAGAGGGGCAGCCTCAGGAATCTGACTTGATGAATCTAGAATATATAGATATGAAATTTACAGAATTCTATCAAGATAATACATGATTTAGCAAAATACCTTCCCACACTCAGTATTGATTTTGGCTTAACACATTGACTGCCTGGAATGTAAATGCCAAGCCAAACCTCTCCTTGCTATGCAATTTTCAGTTTGAACTTATCATTAGGGGTTCCCCCTAAACAGAGTGGAAGCTGAGTCATTCCATGTCAGGTGGTCTAACTTTCAAGAGTTTGGTTGCTGCCATGACCAGGATTTGACTAAAAATATTATGCAAAGGGATCATGAGTAACTGTTACATCCAAAATTTCAGCACTCTAGGGCCAATGGTTGTCAAGATATGCCCCTTTGAGGTTAGGAAGGAAAGAGTTAATTGACCCCTCAGACAAATGCAACATCTCACAAAATGCTGAAGTTAGAAAGCTCATTTTAAAGTGCAGAGCCTGGCAATTATACCTTATTTAATGAGTGTAGTGTAAATATACAGTTGACACTCAATATGACTAACTTAAAGGGACAGGCTAAAAAAATTTCATTAAGGAAAATTCATATAAGTGAAATCCCTGCATTTCATTAAAAAAATTAGGTCTCTTCAGCCAAATGTCATTTATAGGCAAAAAAGGATGCAGATATCCCATCATGGAAAAATGGGGAGGCCTAAGTGTATGTCAAATTCCAAAGATACAGCTTCCAAGATTTGTGTATGTACAGTACATAAATGGGTGTGCACAAAATAGTGTCCTCATGTTGCTAAAATAATCAAGAGAATCATGAATGCTATCAACTCTTTGGAAACAAAGTCCCATATGAGTCAGCCATGTGCTCCCTGGATGATACTGTGAGCTGTGGTCTGCGAGTACTCATTTTTTTTAAAAGCTTCAAGCTCAACATTTTGGTCTTTGAATGAAAAATAGTCAAAGATAGTCAAAGGTTTCAATTGCCTGACCAAGCAGAATCCAGGACTCAGTCTGACCCTCATCTTTAAGACCCTGATATGATTCAGATGGACTGACAGAGCTCCCTTACTCCCCAAGGCCACACTAATAAGTGGGACATACTAAATTTAGATATAAAGTGAGATTTTCCAGGAATGCAGGATGATGGAGATACAAAGAGTAGCTCTGATGTGCACCAGACTTTAACTTCATAATACAGAACAGTTTTGTTCCTTTGGACAAATAAAGGACTTCGTAAGACCAAACATCATACAGAACTTTGTCATAGAAAATCTTTTCAACATGCAAGTGAATGAGTTAACAGCTGGGAACTTGAAAATAAAATCATCCAACAGGAGTTATATTGAGGTTTGTTACATTGAGCATTGACTGTATTAACAATGTGGCAGGTGTGTCCTTGCATGCATCTACAGGATGTCAAATAGAGGAGACTTGGAGTTGTACAATTTTTTTAAGAGAGAAATTTTCAGAAATTCTGTTCTCAGTCTTTCCAAGTTCTTTAGTTTAGGTTTAGGAAAATGATGACATCTCGACAAACTAACAGCAAAAGATGCAAATGTGGTTAATAGTATATCTAATTAAATAGAATGATTTAATGAAATTTCCATAATTGCAATTATTTACATTTAAATTTAATGTTACAATTTTAAAGTGTGCTTGTATTCCAAGCAGAGTCAAATCCAAAATATGAAATGCAATGTTTCCCTGCCTAAAAGATGATTCAGACAGGGTTAAACCCTTGATGGTAAATCCAGTCAATTCTCATTCTCATTCTCATTCCTCAGGTTTTCAGAGTAACAAAAGGAAACACCTATGCTCCAAAGAAGCTTTGAGGGATATATCATTTTATGGAGGAGTCATACCTGTAACTGGAATTAAACAAAAGATATTGAATGTCAGAGTATACCAAATATGACAAACGTACGACCCATTTTGACACAGAGAAAAACTCATGGAATAAATTAAGATTGCCTGGTGACTCATCTTAAAATGAACTATTAACTAGCAACTTAGCTTGAGTGGTTTTTTGAGAGCTTTTGCATTCGTCCCAGCGGTCATCATACCTTTCCTTCCTGAACTTCAAAAGGGTATATCTCAAAGACAATTGGACCTAGACTGCTGACATTTTAGATGTAACATTTTCCCATAACCATATTTAACCTAGTCGAATCCCAGTTGGTGCAGCAACTACCTTTGGAACATTTTACATGGAATGACTCAGGTAGTTGACTGCATTCAGTTGCCATCTCTATGAAAAATGGAGGACTATATACAGTCAAACATCAATGGTAGTGAACAGCAGTGGAGGTTCATCATGTCAAACATGCCATATGGCATGAACGGTAACATTATCTCTTTTTCCTTTTTTCCTTTGATGATTTAAAAATTAAATCAATATTAACAATGACATTAGATTGCAAATTTCACTAAAGTTAGGCTAGGCACAGATGGCCTTCCAAAGATATTCAATTTGCAACAATCATGACATTGGACATTGAACCATCTAAAGTATAAAGGACTAAACAATATCAAAAATGTTCAGGAATCAAAGAGTTCAGAATAATAGGAAATTAGCATAAATAGTTTGACTGATGTCAAAGAATGTAAAATGAATCTTCAGAACAGTTAGATCTGATTGCTTTCAGCCTAATTTTATTCAACACGAAGGATAGCAGTGCTTGGGATACAACATGCACATATGCACATATGGCAACATTTAACCTGATTCCAGACAAACCCACTGATTACAGACCATTTTCTTTACCCCTTTGTTTTCCACTGTCAACATGCCTGGACTTGACAGTCAAGTCCAGTCTTCAATTTTGACCCCAATNGACATGTGGTATCACATGGCAACATTTAACCTGATTCCAGACAAACCCACTGATTACAGACCATTTTCTTTACCCCTTTGTTTTCCACTGTCAACATGCCTGGACTTGACAGTCAAGTCCAGTCTTCAATTTTGACCCCAATAAACTTAAATCAAATGATCACTCACCTTCTTCCACAAGTGCAGGTAATGAGGCTTGCAACATGGCTCCAACCTACATAAACAAACAAGAAGAATTAAGATTTTGGAAACCAGTTACTACAGCTGTTTCCTTTGAACTAGTTTAAGGATGGGAATTTGCTCTAAGGTTGATGTTCACTTGNGCTTGCAACATGGCTCCAACCTACATAAACAAACAAGAAGAATTAAGATTTTGGAAACCAGTTACTACAGCTGTTTCCTTTGAACTAGTTTAAGGATGGGAATTTGCTCTAAGGTTGATGTTCACTTGAAGATCCCACAGTGGACTGTGCAGGCAATAATAGAGTAGCACAGGAAGAAATCTTCAATCAAGATATCTCAGCACAGCATCTTTCAAGGAAGTATACAATGTTTCACTGATTTGAACCCCAAATCTTTGCAAAATCAATCTTGCAACTCCACAGATTTACTCTTTCCTGAAGCCAAGTAGATCTCACTACTTTGTTCATAATGCTAGTAGTAGCCATTTATGAAACACATGAAAATCTCGTCATTTGTGTTGTTACAACTACAATGTAGTCAATTTGACAGTATCAAAATGGTATTTTTGTTCTCACCATTTACAAAATATTATTAATTATCCACAAGTCTGGGTTCCTATGTTTGCAGAAAAAAATTTGGGACAAATCTGTGATACTAAATTTTTTAACCTATTATTGCTTGCTAATCCATTGTGAATCCCCACTTTCTCCTCTTCATTCCCAATTTCTTTCCCAAGATTTAGAATTCAACATGTTGAGGTTACAATTCATTGTCAAAATGGAAACAGGAGTCATTATTATGCAAGAAAAAGTGAGGGAGAGAAAGAAAGATGCAAGGAAAATGCATTCTCAGGGGAAAAAAGAAGAGTATATGGAGACAAGAATGAGATTCTGATATTGGCAAATGGTCACTCCCTTTGTGCAGACCTGTAATTAACTGCATATTAATTTTTACTCTTTACACATATGAGGCTTATATGCGGTTGACACTGTAAAGGAGTTCAGTGAGGGATCCTCATGGACAGTTTACTGCTTAGTAACATCCTAAAGTGAAGCTACTCATTAATATTGGAATCCCATCCTGAATCAAACGGATTTGTGAAAATGGCTATAGCAGTCTATGGTAGTGAATGTGCTAATGATGTGAATATTATATGTGTTTCCACTACTAACAGGGTCCTGATCCTGCTTCAGGAATCTTGCTCCCTTCTCATACAAGGGATGGGATCTCATGGCAAACAAAGATAAGGCCTATATGTCCATGCCTAATTAACCCAGGAGGGAGTTGACAAAATAGAAGTGGGGATATACTGGAGAAAGGGATGGGGGAGGGGGTGGGGGGTGGACACATAACAAAACAGGTGCAGTTACATTAGGCCAGCAACTTTCATTGACCATGGATGAAGCCAAGGACCAGTTCCCATCTGACATAGATGAAGGGTATGGTTTCAGGCAAAGTAGATCAATTACTCAACTTCAATGGGGTGGAGACTTCCAACTTTTCCATTTTAATATTTCTAGGGGCTTTTACAGGACTATTAGGTGGTGTACCTACTTGAGGAACAATTGAATGTGGTACCAGTGCCAAGAAAACACCCACTTTCACTATGGTTAATGTAATGCACCTGTTGTGTCCACTGGAAGTCCCATTTTGGGAAAAATAAAAAGTTGCTTCTCACTGTTGAATCATAAGTAAAGTTCTTTCTAAATTCTACAGTAATGATCCATAATGCAGCTTGATGTCACCATTGTTGGAACATATTGTATTGTACTTCTTGTACTGGTCTGGTCTTTAAATTTATGTTTTGGTGCATTTCAAGAAGACTTGTGGGATATAGAATTATAAACTAAAAAAAAAAAGTTTTTCAGTGAGCAAATTTAAATCAATGGAGGTGAATTTAATCAAAAATTGTAAAGCAATATTTTATTCTAGAAATATGAGGTTCTTTTATGGAATAATTGAAGCAATTTTCCTACATTTGCCTCTTTCCTGATTTTTACAAGAAATACAAGAAAAGGGTTTTTCTTAAGCCAATTACAAACCCTACCTTTCTATTAAGTCATTTTTACTGAGCAGCAGTTACATTTCATTCAATTGAGCCACAAATTTGCCTAACACAGGTGGATCAAATTGACTCTAGTGCACAACATCTTGTCTTGTAAAATGTTAATCCATCAATTGAATCACTCAGTGAAGAGGTAACGGCCTCTGGCTCATTTGCAATGAGATCAAATCAAATTCCACTCAATTATATTTAGGTATGGTCATTTCATAGACATACTTCAATAAAAATTTGATAATGCATATTTTCACTATCAGGAGAATTACAAATTTCACTTGGTATGGTCAATTGTCATTGTGACTCATGATGATCCTTTGGTCAATGAAGTCTATATTTCATTTCCATTATATTTGTACTTATTATCTCATGCTTAAAACTTTCCCTTTTTTTTTTTTACACATGTACCAGCTTGTTGGTGCCTGAAAAATGGAATGCAAGAGCAGACTCAATTGTCTAAACAGAACTCCTCATGAAGCAGATGTTGCTACCAAATTCATGCAGGGCATAAGAATGATGGGAGTACTCAATTAGCTATTTTTTGTTAAATGTTTGCTGACACCTGCCTTAGTGGCACAATGCTGGGCATAAGTTTGCATACAATGATATACAAGTACACCATTGGAAACAGATGGGTTGATCTTTGTTGTTACTTAGTACAATTCGATGGAAAGTTACTCTAGTAACCCATTCATTTCCAATGGCACACTAGTATGTCATTGGATGCAAAAGGGTTACAAATCATTGCTGTATGAGCTACAGAAGAAGGAAGTTTCTTGATAAATAAACCATTATGCAGTATAATGATACTAATCTCATGATAGGCAGATCTTCCCAGCAAATGGGCACGTTAACTTCCTCTGACCTTGTGGCCTCCACAGTGGCCTTTGTTTAACCCTCCCTTTCAGACCTGAATTATGTTCTAAGAATTGAAAAAATATGTCAAATACTTTTTGGGCTCAATAAAAGTGCTTTTAAAATGGTTTCCTTAAGTAAAATAAATATTGATTTAATTCTTAATTATTATAAATTAATTGCTTAAATTATTATATTGGGTTGATGTAAAATTAACTACTGTTTTTATTAGTCCCCTTCGAATCTTTCAAATTTAGCATTTTGTCTCAATCTTTTTTCATAATAATATTCCTTACCATTTTAATAAGAATGTGTCAATAACCATGTTCATATTTGTCATATCATGCTTTACCACTTCGAGAAAGGTCACACTGCCGCTGAAGCATTTCGCAATCTCAACGAACTTTTCGGTGAAGGAACAATCGGTGAAAGACAAGTCCAAAGATGGTTCAATCGTTTCAAATCCGGCAACACAAGCTTAGAAGATGAGGAAGGAAGAGGTTGTCCGTCTGATTTTGATGATCAAGCACTTTTGCAAGCAGAAGAAGACGAAAGTTTGACGACACTGATGTTGGCCGAGCAATTCGATGTCGACCAGTCCACCATTGTCAGGTGACTCAAAAAACTTGGAAAAGTATGGAAATTGGCTGGATGGGTCCCACACAAACTCTCCGATGACAACAAGGCCGAGTGAGTCCGCATCTTCAGTGAAATGAGCAAAATCCATTTCTCCAGTTCTTCGTCACTGGCAATGAGTCATGGTTACTCTTCAAAAACTTCAAGAGAAAGAAGGTGTGCGTTAACCGTGGCCAATCTCCAAAAGGCATTCCAAATGACATTCACTGCAAGAAGGCCATGTGGTGTGTATGGTGGGACCGCTCTGGGATTGTTCACTGGGAAATCATTGCTAAAGTTCACCAACAAAGTTTCTGTTATTGGTGGGATGACAACGATGTGAAGCATGAATGGCCTATTCCTGACAGAAATGGGAAAAAGCAGCACAACATTAACAGTGACGTCTATCTGGCTCAACTTGATCACTTAGAAGCCGCCATCAAAGCCAAACGCCCTCGCAAGAAGAACCACATTGTCTTTCACCATGACAATGCCAGGTCACATGTCAAAAATCGAGTAATCCAATCAATCAACGACTAAGGATGGGAACTGCTTGAGCACCCGCCATATTCTCCCACTGAAGCTCCTACAGACTACCACGTCAATCGTTCACTCAAAAATTGTCAGACGGGCAAAGTCTATGATGATTTGGACGAGCTTGTCGCTGACGTCAAAGCATGGATTGCATCCAAGGATCGTCACTTTTTTGCACGTGGAATCGATCATTTGCCAAGCAAATGGGAAGCAGTTATTGATGTAGATGGTGATTATGCTCCAGAATGATCATTTAAACATGTTTTTAGTGTACTTTGGTGTTGTATTGTTGAAAAAATTTAGAATAAATTAAAATGGTCATTAATTTTGCATCAACCCCTTGACTAGCTCAGCTAGTACTCATATCCCTATTTTACATTGTATGTTTCCCACCATTCCTGTACAACTTTCCATTACCTAGATTGTGAAATCATAAAGAAAATTGCCAGGGAAATAAATATATTAGCTGAAAGAAATGCCAAAGGTTACACCATTTTTGAAATGCAGGAGGAAACAAAGCAGCTTGATGTTACTGTGGACTGCTGTCAATTGGACTACATGAGGTGAACTACTATAAATTGGGACTCAGAATCCTGCCATGGCCTAAAGGTTGTGCATTCCTGTGTAACCCTATAACACATGTGAAGAAAATGCAGAACTCCTGAGTCCCACCCAGACTGGAAGAGTTAAAAACTGACAACAAATCCTAAATGTCTGCAACAATGACTCATCAATAGCATTGTATCCCCCTCATTCTCATTCATTGGCCTGTGTGCCACAGCAGTTTGTTGTGCTTGATAAAATTTTCTATTGTGAAAGCTTGATGGAACACTAAGTTTTTATAAGGAGGTTAAGGACATTTCAAGATTCTGATGGTACAAGAAAAACTGGTGGGCTAACTTGGCTCTTTGGCTTATGGATTTAAGAATAAACATTTCCTTTCACTAAATTGTTCATTTACCGTCATCACCTTCATCAATCAAATGATTTCCTCCTGAACTTGAGTCTACTGTGAATCTGAAAACGTCTTCATGTGACTTCGCCAAAACATAGAATTGCAAAAAAAATGAAAATAATAATTTCTTACCCTTGGTGGGCCTCTATGAGAACGGGTCTTCGGAGGCTGGCTTGCTACATGAGGATGAGTTGCAGGATGGTTACTTGACAAATCTAGGTGAAGAAATAGAAGTTGGAAACATTTGTCATTAGGTTGAAAAATAAATTATCACAACTTGCAATACTCACTTCAGAAAAATTTATAAATACTACCACAAACAAGTGGAAAAAAAAACCCACAAACACTTGAAAAGAAGCTACCTAGATTCTCAAATATTATACTTACTAACTGAATAGCTTCACCATTGGGTGTCCTATCTCGTGATAAAATTAAGACTACAATACTTGCAAAAATTGCACAAAAATATATTATACCATGAAGATGAACTATCACAGACAGGTCAGGTGTTAACACTTCAAAATGGGTACTACTAGTGGTGAGTTTCAAAAAATGTTCTCAGTTTCTTCTGTGATTTAAGTAACTGGGAAGGATATGTATGACTTGAGATCAAAGACATTCCTTGCAAGGTTACACAACACACTTCAGATGACCTCCCCAAAAGAGTCTTGTGGGGTTGTGTCAGGTGATTATAACAATACACTCCCCATGAATAATCAATAGATTAGTCTGTAAGTTCATGAGCCTAAAATTGGTGAATTGGTCAAAATGTAGTGATGTTGAAACTTAACTTGAAGGTAACTTTATAATTAAAAATGGAAAGCTCAATTATGTATTCCTTCACCATTCATTCACTTTCAGAGACTTCCACTTCATGTTGACTATCATAAATTGATTTTGACCCCAGATTCAACAGGGCTTAACTCTTCCTGACATATGAAAACAAACAATAAAAAAAGAGAATTCCTCCAATGACATCTTGACGTCATACAATCAGTTTTGAGAGCTGAACCTTCATATGCTTGCAGACATAAATCATTATCAAAATAGTAGATATGATGCAGTATCTGAATCTTTCATGGAACATTTTCAAAAATGATTTTTTAATTCACAGTACTTCAAATAATGTCCATTTTAAAGGAAGACCTTCTGATGCATTTTTGATGACCTGTTGTATGAGCATCATTGATTTTATTTGGCTTAAATAACTGCCTTAGCTCTTTCATCCTTTCCTATTTGTTAAAACTCAGCATACAGTTAAACTCATTTTGTACCAAGGCTGTACATGTACAGCAGTGCATTTCCCCCAGGGATCTTGGCCCTATTGGTGTGCCTCAAATTTTATAGATGAATTGCTGGTGGTCATATTGGTACCACACTCTTAAGAACTACTAAGGTTGGCATGACCCTAAATTGCCACTAATTAAAGTCCAATGCATGTTTATAGCATAAAAATTCT
>CAJPEV010004563.1:0-20984 GCA_905338385.1 Darwinula stevensoni | reverse complement strand
GGGGGAGGAGAAAAAAAAAAACGGAATGAAATCGATATCTCCGAAAAGCAAGATTCAGTGATCTCCACAACCCCGTGGAGATGGAGCTTCAAATTTGCTGGAGCGATTCTATGTTGAGAGAGGAAGAAGTTCGCCAATTTTTGTTCCTAATGATGCTCTCAGAGAGGAATACGAGACGGTTGAATTTTTTCGCCGGAAGGGGTTGAAGGAAGGTAATGGGTGCTACCTCGCCCATTGATCCCATCTTGATATCTCTCGCCGAGTTCCAATGAACAGCAGAACGTCCACTATCTCAAGGGAGATCCTCTCATGGTGTTCGCTTGGAATTTGGCGGAGCTTCTGCACCAGCATTTCCAAACTGTCTTTTCAGTTTTCACCCTGTTTTTATAAATCACGGCAAAAGTACTCCCACTCAACCCTATAAAGAGCATATCAATGAATTACACTCTTAGAGATCCTTCCAATGAGTACCATTGTCTTTTGTACCATTGTACCATTGTACCATTACCAAGTACACTTTGAGGTACTAGTCAGTACTTCATATCTGTATCTCAAAACCACTAGAGCATCACGAATAGAATTTGAATATGAGCCAATGCACGAAGTGGCTCGTCTTATATTGGGCGCGTTTTCATGCAAAATGGGGGGAAAAATTAGTGCCATAGAGCCCATTAGAACGGTGTAGTTAAGTTCCCTAAAACCAGGTGGCGAACGTGTCCCGAGCATTGGAGTTTTCAGCATTGTAAATGAGGCCCGACCCCTTCTCATTCCCTTACTTCCCTTCTCAGTCATGGAGGATGCCTTAGGTCATATTCCTTCCACCCTCCCCTTCACTTATTTTTTATTATCCACGTCTCCCACTCGCCCACCCCTACCCCAGGATGCTTATGACCTTAGGGCAGGTCTCTGCCCGTTATGTCCCTCCGACCCTCCCCCTCACTTTTTTTTATTTATCCGCGTGTCGTTCACACGCCTTGGTGCACCTTGAATGGTTGCGTCAAAGGGAAAATCGTGCTTCATCCCCAGATTTCTTGCCTAATTTACATAATGAACATTTGTGACGAATAGTTGAAACATGCAATTATGCTTAGACTTTTTGCGCCTATGCCATATCCACCCTCAATGCCTCTGAGTCGGCTTTGGTTCGTGTGTTCGATTCACTGCCCCACGTGGATGTCAGAAGGCTGGGCATTTCCAGTGAATAAATATTTGGCAAATTAGTTAAATCGTTGCCTTTCTGTCTGGCAAGCTTCGATCGACGAATAAGAAATGGAGCCCGGTTAGGTGGAAGGGGAAGCTTGGGGCAGTGAGCCATGCCCTTGGGCTATAGTCTACCGACGTACGTCGTGTCAAGGTTTCCCTAGGAGATTGACGGTCTCATTCGCGCGAAAGCCCACTCCTTGAATCGCACACGGATTCTGACAATGCAAGAAGCACATAAAGTTGAGAGGTGGGGAGACGCTATGCGACATCTATGAAATATTTTCGCACTAGCGCAATTTTGAGGAAAATTAGGACACCCAAATAGCAGGTTAATGAATTGCGCTCACCTAAAAAACATCATAGAACAACTTTTCTAAGTCTGAGAAGGGCTTGGCAGCCTCTCTTTTGTTGAAGTTTTTTTCCGACCCTGGTTGGTGTCTCGGACTGTTATACTTGAAAGAAAGCTGATGAATCTGCGAAGAAAAAATACAAGCTTGAAGAATAAATTTTGTTAGGAGTGAAGTTGGATGTGGGCCTTACACAGCAAATAATAAAAGGGTAAGTTTAGGGTGTGCGATGGTTGAAAAATGCGTTTGCATGCACTTGAAAGCGGATGGTCACCTGTACGTGTTCATCCCCTCTCTAAGAGCCTCGCATAGCATTCTTAAGAGCTTGCAGGCTCTCCGAACAGGTGGGTGCGTGTGAGCGCCGTCGGGGTCAGGTTTGAAGAGTAAATGAGATAAGGTTGGGCCGAAAGCGACGCCTCAGATAATGCCGGTTCTCGCCCTAGGGCAATTGACGTCACTGGTACACATTTGTCTCGACTGCTCCATTCTCGCCCTTGGTTTTACTCGGACGTTATGAGACGTTTGGAGGCATAATATTCACATTTCGTAACCAATCGCCAAATCACCAAAACCAAATCAAAGGAAGGGAGCTTTTAAGCTACAGTTATGGCAAATCCCGTGATTTTCATGGGTACCACGAGGATATTCCCACTCACCACTTCAACCCATTTCTTCCTAACTTTCTTGTCTTTGCTGAGTAACTTGGAATTAGTGAAGTGAATTCCGATGAACAGCCGCGTTCTTGCAAAACCTCGGGATACACGATGGCTGTTTTGGAATTTCGCTTGGATTGTAAAACCGAGTTGTTTTCGGATTCCTCCCTTTGTCCAATTTAGGAATTTAACATTCGTATTCCATGAATTATCCAACCATTAATCAGCCCCCTCTTTATTATCTCCTAATCCATCTCCTAATCCAGTCGGGTGCATTCAAATATTTTCTTTTCTGCTCAGTACTGCCCAGGGATGAATCAACAGACTTGAGTTCATATACAAGGTAACCAGCTAAATACCCAAAGCCTTCTTTGCTCGCATTAATGATTTTTTTTGGACTCGGTTGCCAATTCAAGAGCTTCCTTCAAGCAAAAGCTTGAATGACTCCTTCAGAGCTTGAGGATTCACCCTGTAGAGCTTCAATCGAACCTGTGATGCTGTCATCGAATGTTCAGAGCATATCCGCATATTTTCAGGGTTTAACGAAGGATCCGCACACTTGCTCCGAATCATCCAGGTCTTCTGCAATCCAAGATCCTTTGGGAAACGATAAAAGGAAAGTTTCTCTCCGTCGGCTCCAAAATCATCAGATGTGTTTTTTTGCAGAAGTTACAGAATGCGATCGGCATCTCCGAATATGGACCTGACAGCGTCAAAATCAAACGATGCATTCATGCAAGTGCAAAATAATGGAGGCACTCAAGAGCAAGGTAATATGACAAGAAATAAAAACGGACTGATGTGACATTTTAAACAGACGAAATAGATGAGAGAAATGAGATTTTTTGAGGAGAGTGAACCCAGGGGAGTGCATACCAGTGACGTCATCGCCCTTCGAGACCCACCCTTCGCTGGAATGCTGGGAACCTTGCCTACTCTTCTAACTAGGTGTCGGGGCATGCATTAGTGCTTTCACCTGAATGTCTGGAGTTATCCTCGGCCTTGCGCGGAGCAGTGGCCCCCTCGAGCTAATCTCAAGGCTCAACTACAAACCCATGGTCGGATTAAGGTTTCAGGCGCCCCGAGGCAGAACACGCACCACACCCACCCCTTGGCACAATCTTGCAAGAGAGGGGGGAAACCCAAAATGAAGTCCTGACTCGTTATCTCATTTTTCATCGTATCCAGAGGTTTAGTGCTCTCTTAACCGAGGCTCCTCTGGCATTGTTCGTCTATTCAGTGATCTGTTCTTGGGTAAACCATTAGTAGTGAATATGGGACCTGCTTTATTGCTATGCGTGAGTGAAAGGCAGTGGGAAGGAAGGAAAATTTCCTTTTAGGGAAAATTTTCTGATTGAAGAGGTGCCCTGATAAGCAGGGCGACCTTAAAACGTATCTCATGGACGGATGCAAGACAAAATGGTCCCTACAGTAAAAAAAAATATAGGATGACGGCTCATCAAGAGTCAACGATAATTTTAATAATTGCGTTACCTACTCATGAAAACCTAAAACTAAGTTCTTAAGGACATGCATGTACACGCGTGCGTCTGTCAACCTGCCCAAACATTAACGCAAAGGACGCAAGACGAGCAAGATGTGAAATATCACCTTTAGTGCCAGGCTCGACATGAATATGAATAACATTTCGATTAAACAAAGGAGGCCCACTGAAGAAAAAGTAAAGGTGTGGATGCATGCAGGAGGCCTATGGGATATGACACATCAAAGATGGGTGGTGAACTTCAGGCCGCTTCCTTTGAAATGTCTCTCCACGTACACATCAATCTTGGCCTTGGCCTCATTGTTCAAGTGATTCCTCCAATCTCCGACTTCTCCTGTNTCTCCACGTACACATCAATCTTGGCCTTGGCCTCATTGTTCAAGTGATTCCTCCAATCTCCGACTTCTCCTGTGTGGGTGCAATAGAATGGTCATAGTTTCAAATGCATATTGTTCGTTCCTATATTGGATCTCCCGAAAGAGCCTTTGTGTGTATGTCATTACCCTTTCGAATGAAGGATTTATCTGGAATTAGAAACTCCATGTTGACGGAAGAGTTGTTTCTGAAATTTTGGAAGCTGAGGTGGTCCTCGAGGATCGGAATGTGTTCCTCAGGAAGGTCTACCCCCAAGAATTCTGCAAGTTTCTCGAGTTCTTTCCTAAGATCCTGCAAGAAGAAAGAGAAGCATATGACGATATACGCAGAGTACAATACTTTTGAAAATAAGTAAAAACACATGGGGCTGGAAATTATGACAAACAAAAAAGAAATTAACTTCCTGGCTTTTAGCGACTATGAATGAAACTTTATGCTAGATATCTTTTAAAAATGTACGCGGTGTCACATGTTCCGTGTCATATTCCGAAATTTTAAATTAAATTGGCTGTTCAGAAGCCTTTGAAAAGCGAAAATTTTCACTATGAGTGTCTGCCTGCGGCTGCTCCGTTGAACTTTCACAAGTCCAATCAAGGACCAGTGATAGAAGAGGACTGGACACTCCTCTGGGAATCGCGTATCAGCAGTCATCCACCCTGAGCAGGCAGCGAACCTGGTGGTCGCTGAGGAAAACTGCATTCGTCTGCCGCTGTCTTCTATGGCGAAGCATGGCGGACGCGTGTGTTCTATTAATTGTTATTATTCCAACGAAAACCCGGGAGGGAAACACTTCTTAAGATTTCCTGGACCTAAAATAAGTCAATATTGAAGATTAAGTTATGTGAGCCAATGTTTGCGCCTCAAGGATGAGCTCCTTCACCCTGAAAGACGTCCAAGGGCACTCTAAATCCATCTACATATAATGGAAATAAACTCTCAGCCTTCATTATGAAAACTGTGACAATAACTCATGAAAACTTCTGAAACGGAAAATGAACGTTTCTTCCATAAAACACTAACACAAAATCAATCAAGCTGTGATAAGTTGGATAACATCGAGTTTGCTTCTTACAACTAATTTTCATTCACGTTCGCACAGAAAACCGTACGCCCGACACGCAAAGCACCTCGTACCCAACGCCCAGAGCTCTGTCAGCCGAGGCATGCTTCTTCTCGGCCCCTTCCTCTTCCCCCTGTCCGATAATATTGAAGAATGAATACTTTCATCGGCAACAACATTACTCTTTGGTGGCATGGTGTTCATCTTCCCGATAAGGTGCACAGGGTAAAACTAAGAGAATAACGGTCGGAGACCGATGGAATACATGTACTACAATGGGGCAATGTTGTGTTTTTCCTCAGCAGCCGCTTGGAGCGCTGCCTGCACATCGACATCCATGATGATACGCGGAGTGCAAGCGTGCGGCTTCCGAGTGTCCAGTCCTTTTTTATTCCTGGTCCTATCACATCGTATGGGGAGGAGCCATCCTGAATTTGCACACAGCCACAATTACTATTTTGACTTCGCGTTGATAAAATGCTGTAACTTGAATTTTGAACGGCATATTCCGCTGAAATATCCGCGTTATCACCAACTCGCATTGTGTACCTATGTAAATATCCTTTCTTTATCACCTATGGTGTTCCCTCTGCAGGTTTGTGAATTTAAGAACGCTTTTTTTGGGCCACCTGATATTCTGGGTAAAACCCCTCAGGATTCACCAGATAACAAGGTATGAAACAAGTCGTGAAACAACTGCATTGATCCACAAGCTGAATGAATGCTTTAGTGGTCACTGCTAAGATAACACCAGTCTCCAATGAAAATAAAGGCTCTCATTACCTCTAAAAATCGTGACCCGAAACCCAATCCGAAGAACATTTCGGCATTTCATTGCTTCATTAACCCTTTCCGATCAGTTCTTTCGCAACGCTGCTATCGATGGAGAACTTCTGTTTGAAAAAGTAGTGGAAAGCGTTAACGACACTGCACGATGAGGCGTAGTGGAGGGCTGTGACTGGGAAAGCAAATCACAGCTTTTCTGTTTTCTACATGACGTCATTCTTTATTTGAAGACAAACTTTTGAAGCTGGAAAAACATTTAATCGTATTTTCCAGCTCTACGTGTGCCTAGTATGAAGTCTACTCAATATATCATCCAGGAGATCTGACATTATGTCATCCAAAATAAATTCCTCAATTTTCTCTGGGCTACCGGATAAGGGCTAACCTAATCCGACTGAGGCTGACCTTTTTCAAATCCTCGTAGAAGACGAAATGGAGGTTGGGGGAGTCTCTCCTTTCCCAGGCATCGAGGACATGTCGATGGAAGGGAGAAAAAAGAAGATTCCCTTCGACGAAGAAGTCCACTAAGTCTGAGATTTTCCCCTGAAACTGGTGGTGAGGCATCTTTTTCATGTGATGATAAAAGCTCACCACCACGTCGTACGGGTTCCGAGCGATGTAGACCATCTTGGATATTTCCATTAGGGAAGACGGGAGGAAGGCGAAGGGAAGGTGGGACTTGAGAAGACGGCCCGATTTCCCTAGCTGCTCTGCCATGGCCGCTTTCAGGAAATTTCGAGGAGTCCGAAATGGCTCCTCCGAGCTATGTGCTACTATCTCATCCACCCTATAACACACATTTAATTAAATGACAACTTCATTTTATCTTAATGCAAATCCCATTCCCCTCACTCGGTGCAAAAATGCATAATTTTTCGGCATTGAAAAGTTTTATGAGGAAACCGGACAAAAGGGACAATCAAAAGTCTCAGATTACCATCTTATGGGAAAGTGTAAGAGCGAAAAATGGCCTTCACATCTCTACGAGACATGAAGGGACCAACTGGATCCCTTTCGACATCAAGAGACCGATATCTTGCGTCATGTAGAGCTTCACTTGGAGACTAATAATCAACTCTGTTTCTAAACCTGAAGCCACCCTTTCTTGGTTGAAGTTTCCTCGTGTGATTAATGGATTCTACATCTGTCATCACTGTGCATTGGAATAAGGCAACCTCGTGAATTATTATCTAATGAGACTAATCGACTTCCGTCCCAAGGCATTCAAATGGCTCCTCCGAGCTGTTAAAATAAAATAAAACATATTTCGGATCAGTTTCATCTGATGCATCCCGTCATCCCCCTCTCCCCAAGGTTCCCTAAATGCCAATTTTTCAGGGGATTCCTTCCCAGAGAATTCAAATAAGACATCGTAGGAATTTGGAACGCCCAGGTATCAGGATTATGGGGGGATTTCTCCTGACATCAGACGCCCCCAATTTTTCTCAATAACAATTATCAGTGAGTTCTGCCTCATATCTTTCCACTATACACTACGTTGGACTTTGGATCGATAATAGGGGATCCGCGTTCCGTCATCAGGAAACCCTCAATTGCCTTTATGCAAATTTTCACGAGTTCCGCCTGGTAAAATTCGTGTGAGACATGTCTCCCGAATTTCGAACACCCCTATGTTGGGTGAAGAGGGGATTATTTTAATCATCAAAGACCCGCAGTTTATCTATGCGCCAATTTTCAGCGAGTTCCGTCTGATAGCATTCAAATGAGACTCACCTATCGGATTCGGCACACCCAAGGGTGAATCTCCGAAATATTTCGGCATAAGAGACCTTGAATACTGTAGCTATGAGCTCTGCTCGGGATGCGGATCGACTTGATTGGACACTGACTCTACCTGCGGATCAGACTTGTGACTGGTGCGGAATCATGTTTCCAGTGGGAGAAGACATCATCAGAGACCTCGAGTTCTCAAGCTTAGAGGCCTATAAACGGGCTGTGGGCCGCTCTGATTGGCCTGACACGTTGAGAGGGTCAGGCGTGTAAAAGTTTAGTCAGGGATTGGATTTCAGGTCGGGTCCCGCCAAGATTCAAATCGAGTCAATCTAGTCGGTTTCGGAAAAGTTGACTCCTGCAGGTCTCCGGCGGACAGACAGGCACACCAACCAACAAACCAACTAACATCGGCTGTTATTGTATTGATACTTTGAATACAGTGTAACATGAGGAATAATGGTCTTGGCATATGCAAGACTTCCATCAATTTGATACATATATTCCAGTCAATGAGAGAAGAATTTGATTTTTTTCCTAATCTCAGTAATGACAATGCGCTCACTCATTATGAGATGGGAGCAAATATGGCCAATAAAAAAATTGCTGACGTCAAGAACATATCTATACAAGTTTAAAATATCAAGTCTGCTAATAAGTGATTATGTTGATTGCTTTGGTGGTGTAGTGATAGGGCCGTCCCAATCACCACGAGTGGATCACAAGGCTCCAACACCATTTGCATGATGACTCATCCCTTTGACGGACTTGGTGCAAAAAAAAAAAGGAAGACCAGGGTGGATTTATATTCCATGATTTGAAGCGAACAGTCTGGCAATGTTATGCGCAAAGCGACTCGATTATAAGCGCAATAGAATAGTTTTGCCATTACGTAAGGAAACTTCAATTTTGCTTTTAAATTACCATTGCCCCAAACGACTTTTCTTAGATAGGTCTATGGGACACCTGTGAAAATGAACTAATACAAGTTTTCGTTGACATATCTGAATTAGGCAAATCTAGGAAGATAACTTACTCAAGATGAAGAAAACGCTGATGGAGAGGCTCTTTTCTGCTAATCACGGTGTCACAATCATTCTTGAGAAGCCAGATCATTTCAGCCAGCCATGTCGTCCCTGTCCAGCAAAAAAATATCAAATTCATTCTATAAATAGAAATTGGATCAACATGATTCTTCATGTCACATACCCACAAGGAACTAAAGATAGATATATTCAGATAGATGTATTCGAATACATCGTATAAAATATAGTAAATATGAAAGGCATGTATATGAAAGTATAAGAGAGTATATGAAGGCCAATAATATAGAAAAGAACATTAGACAGATAAGGATAGCTTTCCAATACTATGCAATGGCTTCATTACGACACAGATGAGAAGCAATGCAGAGGAAAGACTATTTGAACATCTCCAGAACGTCGGATGAGCCCGGAGTCGCTTCTCGAAATTTTATATTGACGCCATTACTCCATTGAAATCCAACTCAACAAGTAGAGACATCTTTAGGCAATGCCAGGAACGTACAGTAGAAAGGCTGAGGAAGCGAACGAACCGGTCTTGGGATGTCCAAGGAGGAAGACATCAGCGGAATGAAGAGGAAGTTCTTGGTAATCCTTGAATTTCTCCAAGAATCCGACTTGGAGAATCCAATCTCCTGGCTCCCCCAACACTGGGGCATGGGTGTATCCCTTGAAGTTCTCCAAGATTCGCTGACTTAGGGCGTCGTCCAACTTTTCCACACTCGTCATGATGAGTCACCTGAAAAGGAAGTAGCTTGAGTTCAACTTCAAGGTTTAAGGTTCGAGCCCGGACGAGGAGGAGCATTTGACGTCCATACAGGGATTTTCGATTTAATTTATCCTTCCTATTGAATTGCAATTTGGGCGACGTCTGTCGTCTCAAGATACCTGACCCTGATCATACCAAAGGCGGGACTGGCGTGGGAAGACGCTACGAATGAGCCCGACAGAAAAAACCTTGATCACAGCGGCATTACCCAAATTCGAAATTGTGTGCTTCCCGCTTCCGTCGTAGTAGAAGAATGAATTCAAACGAAAATGACTGCATTGACATCCTTTGTCTCGGGCTTGAACTCATGCTAACCTCTCCCCAAAATCTAAGATATGCCTCCCTCTCTAAAGATTAACGTGTTTAAATCACCAGCTTAGTTACATATAACTATAGTGTTCCCTTTTTGTTTCATTCAAAATGGAAAAGCTCTTCTTAAAACCAACCAATGAAGGGAGAGGCACTGCATCTTCACGTAGCACGTTCTACACATTCACTACCGGAAAAGTGAAATAAAAGTCGTTCCACAACTCAAACCCCAATGGAGGCTTATGCAACTTGAACCGGCTTCCTCTCGTTCGGTTGTCACCGTCGAGATGAAAAAACCTACCACTCCCTATGCTGTCGAAACCCTCAATGATCCTCAAAAGCTGGGGCGAGATCCCCCTTGTTTACTTTCTCTTCAGTGAATAGAGTCCTGAGGCGTCTAAGCCCGTAGTCCGTATTGGAACCCATTTGCATCCCTTATTACTTTAGTAACGAGTCTCTGAACACACTCCTCTATCATTAAATTCTTTCTCCTGTACAGTTCGGTTGAAATTTGAAAGGTGTGCCCAAAATGCGGCCGGCAGGCCACATGTAACTCATCGAATGCCTTAGCGAACATCCAATTTGGGCACCCCCAAACTTCATGGACAAACGAATACTTAATGCGAATCTTCTGCAGCCCACCTTCGCTCTAATTGCATTCAATGGCATAATAGCTGGAGGTAATCACAATAGTTGGACTCTCTCCAATTCCTTGCTCGTTCGAGGGGCCTCTTGGAATCTGACAGTATTGGAACATTCACCAGATTATTTCCTATTAGAGATGGGAATAACCCCTGCTGAAAAAACTTACTGAGGTCTCATTAAAAATTTCGTTAGGATTTGGAACACGAGTTCGCATAACTTCTAGCGAGCACCTCATGTGCCCACGAAGTTTCATAGCCTCTCATGAGTTCCTCCTGAGCGAATGAGTTATATATCTTGATATCACTAACTCTCCTGACTCCTGATGAGTTCTTGAACTTCTCATTTGTACCTTTTATAGCCGTGATATCTCGCCGTTTCCCCATTTGAACTAGTTCGACTATATCTGTGGAATGAAAGTTAAAGCTATGATCATAATTTAAATTACAAATTGTGGCTCTAGGCCAGGGAATGTGCCTTTTCATAGTAGGAATAGGCCAGAAATACGGGAAAAGGTTTAATGGAATGACCCTAACCATTCAGAGGCTTATAATCATCACATGTTCATTGCGAAAGGCCAAGCCCCAGGCCTAGGTCTAGTCTGAACATTATGGGCTATTATTCATTGACAAAAAATGAAAGTTGGAATTCTCATCAGGAAGCCTCAGCATCATGTCAGAGGTGAAACGCTATGATAGGCATACAGATATAGCATATGATATTGCAACTCCACCATGATTAGATTTCAAAAGCAACAGGCCCATGCTAAAACCAATGCAAAGTAGCACGGACTGATATGGCTAGGATAACACGACTTGATGACCAACTCCGAGAGTTCAAACCATGGATCGAAACTACACAGAAAAATCTACTCTTACGCACTCGAGCCAAGGGACGACGAAACCACGGCCGACACTCATCTGAGATACGCGCTCCGAGGGCGGTGACCTCCCCCCCCCCCCATGATGCGCGTCTTGACGTTGCACTGGATTGTCTTCTTCCGCGAGTTCCACGCCTGTTATGTGGGAGGATACCACAGATTCAATCTAGAAGGATCTTGGATCCCTGTTATTGAAGACCTTTTTCTGGCTTCATAAAATGAAATTGCCTTTCACGTCAATGCCTCTCCAAGTCATCCCCAAATCAGTGCCAAGTACCAACTAGTACGTGACAATTGCTACTCTGTTACACGAAAATTATTTACTTATTAACTAGCTAAAGTGCAAGTAGACCAATTATTAACTGAACACCATTAGTATTTCTATTAACAGTAATTCAATACTGGTAATTAAAAAGAAGCCCCTGTATTACTAAGACAAGCGAATACTGAGAGTGAAGGTACAGTAAAAATGCTATATTCTAAATCAAATGTGATGAGAATATATGAACAGATTACGCAAGGTGAGGCAGGTGCATGGAAAAGGGCTTCATTTCACTTCAAATGAACTCATGAAACGAAACGGTGATATGTATCATTTTTGTTTGCTTCCCGTTTAGCGATATGAAAATCTTTGATTCTCACATACACTCTCACGAATTAGTGTGAGACCTCACAAATTCCTCGTGAGACCTCAAAGCTCATACTACCACATTTAACCTCTGTGAGATCACAAGCAGGACCTCACAGACCACATGAGACCACATGAGGTCTCATGAGATCTCCTTAGGTCACAAGGAAAACTTACGAGATTCTCAAGAGGATTTTCCAGTAAGAATGGGTATGGATAGGTAGAGATCGTGATAACAGAAAGGGGAGATTTATTATTGTACTTAAGAAATCACAAAATCCATTCTAATTCATATCCGTTTTTCCGCTCGACTAGGAGAGAATCCCAAGGAGAATTTTAGTTGGGGAGATGACAATTAAATGGCTAAAATTGTGGCACCCAGCGTAGCCCAGTTGATCCCAGGGTGTCATCTCATTATACAGAACATAGATTCTGGTGAATGCTGGTAGGATTGGTGCCACGTTTCCATTTTGTGCATGCGTAAACTTCCCTTTGTTGTGTTCCATGCGTCGCACTAACAAATATATGGTGTCCGTAAATGATTTGTCCGATTTTGATGCTTTTTTACTCCGACTTTGTTTAAGTAGCTGCTTTGAAATTATATGTAAGATGAACTCTGAAAGTTTGAATTTGACGCTAGATTGCAAGTTGTGCATTCTGCCCGCTGGGCAGAGCTACATTCGTCGGTACGGCAAAATGGTGTCCGGACCGGAGAAAGCGTTATGTGTCTCGGCGTTTCATGAGACAAAATCTGTTGTTACAGTGCAGAGACAATTTCGACGGAAGTATGGGAAGGCTCCTCCAAGCCTGCCATCAATTCGTGCTTGGTACGAGCGTTTTGTTAGCGATGGCTGTTTGTGTAAACGCAAAAGCACCGGCAGACCGTCCGTGAGTGCTGAGCGCATTGAAACCATTCGGCAATCATTTCTACGCAGTCCCCAAATATCTGTGCGGCGTGCCAGTCGGGAACTTAACATGCCGAAAACAAGTGTCTGGCAGGTTCTTCGCAAGCGCCTTCATTTGTGGCCATATCGATTACAGATGTTGCAAAAACTGAAACCTTCGGACAAAGTGACTATATGGTTCGAGTTACTCGTGGCGCTCACGTTGAACTTCATTAATGACTTTGTGTACGTCAATAAAAATTGTTAAAGTTGTTCTTTCGGTTGATATGTGTTTCATAATTGAAGCCTGAAGTAACGCTGAATAATAAAATATCCAAGTCGGAAAAATCATTTACGGACACCCTGTAATGACGCATGAAAAGATTTGAAATTAAACCCAATGCAAAAATCAAATTTGTTAAAATGTTACCATTGCAATCGTTATTGATTTTCCTGCTTTTCAAACTTTTATGCGTTAAAATTGCATAGATATCTTGTTAGTATCAAAGTCTCATTATTTTTAGCCAACCCAAATATTAAATGAAGAGTCAAGGGAAAAAAAATTAAATGAATTATATTGATCAACAGATTTTAATTTACAGTCGTGGCCATAAGTTTAAGACCACCCTTGAGAAAATGTACTTGTTTCTTCTGAACGCAGTGATTGCATCAGAAATGAAATTGATTGCATGAGATTGCGTCATCCTTACNGTACTTGTTTCTTCTGAACGCAGTGATTGCATCAGAAATGAAATTGATTGCATGAGATTGCGTCATCCTTACGTCGGCCTATTGTAGTCACTTTTCAATTGACCATCACGCAGTAAACACTTCATTACGCCGCATTTCGCTGTGTTTTGCCTTTTCTAAAAACCCACGAAAATGGGTACAAAAAGCGTCACTCACGGAAGTCCAGAGGGCACAAATTGTGGTTCTTCACCAGGAAGGATATTCTGAACGAGCGATTAGTGAGAAGTTAAAGTGTAGTAAGACTGCCGTTCTCAATGCAGTCGTGAAATTGCGAATTCGGGAACTTATTCGGACAGAAAGCGGTCTAGGCGTCCACGAAAGACCACACCGAGGGACGACCACGCCATAAGGAGGATAGCTGTTCGGTCTGCAATGAGTTCCTCGAGCAAGATACGGTCAGCACTTCTCGCAAAAGGTACGGATGTAAGTCGCAGAACCGTGAGTCGACGTTTGATCAAAGAATTTGGCTTGAAATCGTGCAAACCGGCGAAAAAACCACGTCTCACACCGGCTATGAAGATCAAACGCCTGGCCTTAGCGAAAAAACACGTGAATTGGACCGCTGAACAGTGGAACCAAGTGTTATTTTCGGACGAATCTACCATCCAGCAGTTCGCCGCACGCAAGCGCAATGTCCGGAGGCCGACTGGAAAAAGATTTGATGAACGGAACACCCTTCAAACGATGAAACACCCGCCGAGTGTCATGATATGGGGCGCCATGTCGGTCAACGGAACGGCTGGACTCTTTTTCTTACCAACCGGGACGGTTGATTTACCGAAAGACAAGTCGGAGCTGCACATGGCCGTACATAAGTGCAAGATTTTCATGCAGGATGGTGCGCCTTGCCATCGATCTAAAATTGTGAGTTCTTGAAGAAGAAGAATATCAAAGTCCTTGGCTGACCTGGGAACAGTCCCGATTTGATCCCCATAGAGAGTCTCTGGGTCGTTCTCAAGGACAAAGTTGCAGATAAACAGCCAAGTAATGCCAAAGATCTGGAAACAGCAATCAGAGATATTTGGATACACGAAATCTCAGTTGAGTATTGCCGAAGTCTTGTGGAAAGCATGCCGAGACGTTTGGAGCAGGTTATTAAATGTAATGGAGGACATACTAAATATTGACTGTTCTGAGAATTCTGTAAAAAAAAAAAGAGCATGTGCTTATAGCGTAAAAGCCTTTGATGTTGGATCATTCAAACAATAAAATCAGTTCTTGAAGATTAATTCCGAGTAAATATGCGATTTGTTGCCTCAAACTAAAATTCGAGGGGTTCTTAAACTTTTGTCCACGACTGTAGAAGGCCTCCTCCTCATTCCTCGATCGCTTGGGACACGTTCGCCACCTGGCTTTAGAGAATGTAACCACACCGCCATAATTTGACTCTATGGCGCAAAAGTTTTGCTCGATTTGCATGAAAACGCGCCGAATTTTGGAATAGCCTGTTGGTGTAATAGCTCGAGATGAAAATCTCTTTGTGCTGATTTCGTGGTTTCGCGATCGATTTTGCTCTCGGATTCCTAAACGCTTAGTTCCATACATATGAACATTATATCATTGTCATCCACTTATTGATCTGCTTCTAATGATGGTACTTTTAAGTACCGCACCAAGTACTAACTAGTACTTGATCTCAGTATCTCAAAAACGGCAAGATCGATTCCAAAATCCCAAGGTCATGCCACGGAGAATGCCACTACTGTTACATATTTGCAAGTGGATGTTAAAAAATTTGGCGCGTTTTCATGATATTTGAGCCAAAAGTTGGCGCCATAGAGGTCCATTATAATTTTGATCTCAGTGTCTCAAAAACGGCAAGATCGATTCCAAAATCCCAAGGTTATGCCACGGAGAATCTCGCTACTGTTACATATTTGCAAGCGGATGTTAAAAAATTTGGCGCGTTTTCATGATATTTGAGCCAAAAGTTGGCGCCATAGAGGTCCATTATAATGGCTTGCTTGCGCCTCCAAAAAATAGATGGCAGACCTGTCTCACGCACACGAAAAAGGGGCAGCATGAAGAGAGCTCCACCTCCCTCGACCCTTATTGGCCGATTTTCCAGAATTTCTTTAACCTAAGGGGACGTCCCCAGAGGCCTCCCTTTCACCCCTTTCCCCCTTAAAAAAAAGGGAAGGCTACATAGTTATGACATATGGACCCATTTGCGTGGATATCTTACAACTCTTACATACGTAAGATGATAAGCAGGAGATGGCAGGAGATGATACAAATTTATTACGTCTTTTTTCGGGGAGTTATGTTTATTCGGCTTCACGATGGACACAAAGGCAAATCTTGGCAGTGAAGAAAATGGCTTATACAAGAGGCATCCCAGAAGTTCTAGCCAAATTCCATTAAATATCCCTGGATCCTAATAGAATATGTTTCTATTATTTTCCTGGGATTCAATAAGATTCCGTGATTTTTTTTTTAAATTGTTACCAACATGGCGACTCGTAGCGTAAGTCCAAAATCGGTCACCCCCCAGGACATATAACTTCGATCCAGAAAGTCATCCCAGCGTGGACTTGCCGCCAACCACGCACATTTTGAAACTTCTTTATTGAATTTTTGCAGCTTTTTTGCAGTAATTTACTCGAACTATTTTTGGCACCCAGAAGGGGAATCCAACCAACATTAACAAAATTTCTGCACCCAAAAAATTTTTTACTGAATTTTTTTTCAATGCCGCCGCTCCAGTCCCAAGGGCCTCTTCTGTGACAGCATGCCACATTTCGATCTTCTTCATTCATGGCCTTCACTTCAACCACATTTGTCTCGTCACTTGGATCGATTCCCGAGTCCATCGAGTATCGATGGTCACCGTTTCCATCTCGTCGATCTCCAATTAAGTTTCATTCGTTCCTCGCAAGAGAGATTCGTGGGAGGAGCCTGGTCTTCTCGTTCAGATTTGAGCCGCTTTCGCACGCGAAACGTCGCGCTGCCGCGAGCACCGTCGTCGGACCGGTCCCACGAACCTCAAATATTCCCGCATTTTCATGCACTTCCATCGATCTCCGATTCCTCATCGGTGCGAGAGTAATTTCCTCGAAGGACGGGTGCACTGATTATCCCTGTTTTGAATTAAATTTTGAGGAGGTAATGGAAGTGCGGAATAGATCGAGTGGAATTTTCTGCGTCGTTCGCGTGAGCAAGCAGCATCCATGCAGATTCCGCCTCAATTATGCAACAGCCGAGTCATTAGAAAGGGCAAATACTGAGACATGAAACCCCGCAGACGACACTCCACAGACGACACTCCACTCCGCAGACGACACTCCAAGCCACCACTAAAGAGAGTGGAACGAGTCGACCGTGCCCATCCCGTCACTGGAGGCGACTGCCACCTATCTCGACCGCAGGAAACACCGTAGTGCCTCCGCTCCGAGTGAGATGCTTCCACTCTCCTCGGCGCCTCGCCGCGAGAAGGACTTGACGGTCTCGTGGGTCCCGCCGGTTCCGTAGGAACGGGATCCACTCGATTGCAAGGAATAGTCGGGTGCGCATCGCTGCATCGAACTTCCTCCCGTCGGACCCAAGGGACCGAGATGGCCGTCCGTGCTCGAGAAATTCGGGCTGGAAATCCTCTCGTCTCTTTTGTGGCCCCGATCGGCCTCCGATTTTCCCGAATCCTCGTGCAGGTGGCTGTCGTGAGGGAAGCGAGAGAATTTAAAAGGAATGATATGTGCGAGCTTGCATTCGGATTCTCGGTCGAATGGAAGACCTCGATCCCGGTCTGCGGAAAAATTGCATGCGGATCGTTCGTCACCACGAGTAGAAGAAATTTCCGGAATCTATGGAAGCCCCATACAAAGGGAAAAAAGTGTATTTCACGGATTCCTTTGACCATCTCGCTGCCTCGATGCGGGCGATTTTTCCTCAATCAAGGAATGTGTGGCGGCATAAAGCCCCGCAACAACGGGGGGTCCTTAGTTGGTTTCTTCCCCGCCGTAACTTCGTTAGGGAATCTCCTCTCCTCCAGATATTGCTCCAATTGCTCCAATCTGCAGCCACCCGGATGGTTTTGTCTGTCGGTGCAAGGCTCTCAACCGTTGCAGGATTGCTACCGCTTTTGAGTTTCGCAAAAATATATTTTTTTTTCGGCTCGATAATGAGATGAACGTAATCTCGGTTTGTTATTTCGAACATGTTTCTCTTCATATGAGCAGGTTTACGACGAAATAAGTATGAAATTTGGAACATCTCGTAGAGCAACATGGTGGACCCGATCGATGGACGTAATTAGTCTCATTTAGTCTCATCAGGTCGTTCCTCCTTCCTCATTACCATATCCTTCGCCTTTAGGGACTCGTGTGCATAGGCTCACGTCGGCTCGTTGCCGTTTAATTTTTCGTATCCCGCATCACTTCGGCTGCGTGCGAAATAATGTCGGATGCGAAATACAGAATATCGTTCCCCGCGGGAAAGTAGGATACGCTTAAACGCGGCAGGCCATCGGATTGGGCTATTGCCAATATCTCTTTTTTTTATCGGAGAAGGGTGCCACTTCCTTTGCCCGCATTCATCGTCTAAAAGAAGAGATCATGACAGCCCCCACCACAACCCATGAATCCCAGGATCTTTCTATCGTGTGCGTATCCAGAGACCCGGCCGACGAACGCTCGCGTGCGCTCAGGGACGAGTCTCGCATCTGGCGAGACTCGACATTCCCTGCATCTCGACGACATTCCCTGCATCTCGACGGCCGAGCAGTGGAGAGAACGAGGAACCGGCCACGAGGAACTGGGAGCGGAGCGAGACCTCCACGCCCTCAGCCTCCCCGAAAGAACGAGAGAACGAGCTGGCGCCGTCAGAGACGAGAGGAGAGTCGGTCGAGGAGGCAGTCGGGGAGGCAGTCGGGGAGGCAGCCGGGAAGGCAGCCGTGCAGCGCCTCGCAGCGTGCGAGCGAAGGGGGCCTCGAATGAAGGTGCGCCTCTTCCTTTTAACTGAAATTTCTGAGATTCGAGATGGTTGCTCTGAGAGGCTCTTCCGATGCTTCGTCATGATAAGGAATGATTTAAATTAATATCGATGGGTTTTTTACTCCTATGCTCACGAATGCCGTCATCGGACCACGCGGTATGGATTTCCGTCTCTCGGGACTCTAACGAAAAGGTATGGGACGGCCGGGGATCCATTTATATATTTATATACCGGGGTCCCAGAAGATCCACCGATTCCTCTCTCCTCATCTTCGAATGCTTCTCCTTTACTACGAATTATTTACCTTCAAGAGAAACTCTAATTGTCCATATTCGATCCTGCACCCACGTTCGTTCCAATTTTCATTACGTAACTCCCCGTAGTTCTGATCTTTTTTGGAAGAGCATATCATGCCGAGAAAAAAGTTACCGACGATTTTGGCTTTTGAACCGACGACGCTTTAAAGCAAAGCTCTCATTTCCCCGATTAGGGATGAACAGCTCTCCAGTCACCGAAGCTTTTGGAGATGTTTTCGTTCGTCTATCCCGCCTTCAAACTTTCGCTTAAGGCGAGATCGAACCGATCCGGAAAAAAAAAACAGGGCCAAGTGTTTGATATATGGCAAACAAGTGTTTGATATATGGCATCTCCCCGCCCCTCAAACTCACGGGCTCAGGGGACCCGCGTCCTTGAGAACGGGGAATGGAAGTCCCTTCCCTCCCTCCTCCCTCCTCCCCCTCCCTCCTACCTCCTCCCCCTTCCCTCCTACCTCCTCCCCCTTCCCTCCTACCTCCTCCCCCTTCCCTCCCTCCTACCTCCACGATCTCCCCAGACTGAACGAGGGAAGGGCAGCGATCCTCAGATATCCCTTGATCCGTGACCAATTTTAATGATCAGGATCGATACGAAATCCGGGATCAGGTCGTTACAACCTACGTTTTCTTTATCCCGCATTTTGAATCGATTCCTCGGCCAGGCTGTTTTTCGCATTTTCGTCGAGGACGACGAGAGAAAGCATGCGATCACTCGCGACCGATCGGGATGAGTTGCCTGACATGGTCGAATCGGATTATTTGACAATTTTCTGCGAATTCTCTCCGCACTCGGATCGCTCTCGAAATAATAGATGATCGCGTTTCCGACAGACGGTCCAAATGTCAAACGGCTTCTTCGCACCTGAGCAAATGAACCGTCTGTTCCTTTCTCTTCTGTGCGATTCTCGGATCCGCCGGTTCCACGAAACGAGCGTTCCGAAAGGAAACCCTATTTCTGAACCAAATGATCTTTTGGGCATGTTGTTTGCTCCTCGTCACTTCTGAAAGGCTTCGACTATCTCCTTCTCGAGCAGTTCATTAGACATAATTCAGTTCCTAGATTTCCTCATCAATCAGAGCATTGAAAAAAAAAAACCGTTCCACTCAAAGTACTTTTTTTTTCTCTTGTTCTCGCCAGCATCGAACGAAGAAGCATCGTCGGATCCACTTTCCCCAGGGCCATCGCAGCGCTTCCATCCGCGCGAACAGAAGCGACGCGTCGGGAGACGCGTCGGATCGCTCGACAGACGACGAAAGACCTCGTCGGCCGATCGGAAAAATGTTCCATCGGTTGTTTCCCGGGGAAAAGACTCTCCTTGGAAAGGCTCCTTCGTGATTAGGCAAGACGATGTCCTTTCGCCGCACAGATCCCAAGAGGATTCTCAAAATTATGCCTTAAAAAAATCAGACCGTGACCTCGCGTGACCTCGCGTGACCTCGCGTGATAATCTCTTCTAAACGAAGCCAAGTTCATCGACCCTCATTATCTTATATTCATTATATTATATCTTATATTCGCTTCTGAAGCGAAAAGGCTCTGCGATCTGAGCGAACGGGAAGAAGATTGAACCTTGGGCCTTGATTGAACCTTGATTGAGCCTTGGGATTCGATCGGACGACAAACCCGTTCGCTCGCTTTCAACTTTGCTCACATCTATTTCAGGCTCTCTAACTCCTATCAAAATATTTGTGGAATCTTCGGAAATCCATTCGTGGAAGAGCGCAGCAACGATCAACTCTTTTTTTTTTTAACGAGATGCCGAAACGATGCCGAAAAATTCCTCCATGTTCTGATGCGATTCTTTTCGCCGTCAGAGCCTTGCAAGTAAATTTTTTTTTGTTCATTTTTTTTTTCAAGCGCGCTTCACACGCTAGACCGCTTCTTCTCATTTCTTTGGCGATTCTGAACCGAAGCAAATACCCGTAGGTTTCACTCGTTAAAGAGGGATTTTTTTTTCACGTTTAATAAATAATTTTCTTATTTATAGTTTATCCTTTCCCCTCTAATCCATTATTTTTATTTTGTCAGAGTTTGGTCATTGTGGTTGTGCTTTTCAGGTGTCGCCGCAATATCTAGTAAATTATAATTTATTTCAATATTTCAAGACCGAACCGTTTCTTAGACAAAAAACTGCACTAAAAAAGATATCTATATATATACTGTATATATATACAGT
>CAJPEV010004562.1:0-13161 GCA_905338385.1 Darwinula stevensoni | reverse complement strand
GAAGAAAATCAACATTTCATGCTTTCACAGAGAGATACGCATAAGTGGACTAAGTATACTGAAATGTCCGGCAAAACCAGGATTCCACTCGATTCAGTCAACTAAGACGTCATCTGGATCTAAGCGAGAAACGACTGAAGAAAATCAACATTTCATACTTTTACAGTGAGATACGAAAAAGTCGACTAAGGCTACTGAAATTTCTGTCAAAACAAGGATTCCATTCGCTTCTGTTAACTGAAACGTCATCTGGATCTAAGCAAGAAACGGCTGAAGAAAATCGACATTTCATACTTTTACCGAGAGATGCGAAAAAGTCGACTGAGGCTACTGAAATTTCCGGCATAACCAGGATTCCCCTCGATTCGGTCAAGTAAAGCGTCATTTGGATCTAAGCGAGGAACTGCAGCAGAAAATCAACATTTCATGATTTCACAGAGAGATACGGAAAAGTCGACTGAGGCTACTGAAATTTCCGGCAAAACCAGGATTCCACACGATTTTGTCAACTAAGACGTCATCTGGATCGAAGCGAGGACCTGCAGAAGAAAATCAACATTTCATGATTTCACAGAGAGATACGGAAAAGTCGACTGAGGCTACTGAAATTTCCGGCAAAACCAGGATTCCACACGATTTTGTCAACTAAGACGTCATCTGTATCTGTGCGAGGAACGGCAGGAGAAAATCGACATTTTATACTTTAACAGAGAGAAACGAAAAAGTCGACTGAGGCTACTGAAATTTCCGGCAAAACAGAGATTCAATTCGATTCTGTCAACTTAGACGTTATTTGAATATGTGCGAGGAACGGCAGCAGAAAATCGACATTTCATACTTTTACAGAGAGATACGGAAAAGTCGACTGAGGCTTCTGAAATTTCCGGCAAAACCAGGATTCCACTCGATTTTGTCAACTAAGACGTCATCTGGATCTAAGCGAGGAAATGCAGAAGAAAATCAACATTTCATGCTTTCACAGAGAGATACGCATAAGTGGACTAAGTATACTGAAATGTCCGGCAAAACCAGGATTCCACTCGATTCAGTCAACTAAGACGTCATCTGGATCTAAGCGAGAAACGACTGAAGAAAATCAACATTTCATACTTTTACAGTGAGATACGAAAAAGTCGACTAAGGCTACTGAAATTTCTGTCAAAACAAGGATTCCATTCGCTTCTGTTAACTGAAACGTCATCTGGATCTAAGCAAGAAACGGCTGAAGAAAATCGACATTTCATACTTTTACCGAGAGATGCGAAAAAGTCGACTGAGGCTACTGAAATTTCTGGCAAAACAGAGATTCATTCCGATTCTGTCAACTTAGACAATCTTTGAATATGTGCCAGGAACGGCCGCAGGAAATCGACATTTCATACTTTAACAGAGATACAGAAAAGTCGACAAATTGCAGGAAATTTCCGGCAAAACCAGGATTCCATTCGATTCTGTTAACTGAAACGTCATTTGGTTCTATTTGAGAAACGACTGAAGAGAAGCATCACTTCATGCTTTCACAGAGAGATACGGAAAATTCGACTGAGGCTACTGAAATGTCGGGCAAAACAGGGATTCGATTCGATTCAGTCAACTAAGACGTCATCTGGATCGAAGAGAGGAACTGCAGCAGAAAATCGACATTTCATACTTTTACAGATTGAAACGAAAAAGTCGACTGAGGCTACTGAAATTTCCGGCAAAACAGAGATTCAATCCGATTCTGACAACTTAGACGTTCTTTGCATATGTGCGAGGAATGGCAGAAGAAAATCGATATTTCATGCGTTCACATAGAGATACGGAAAAGTCGACTGAGGCTTCTGAAATTTCCGGCAAAACCAGGACCACTCAATTTTGTCAACTAAGACGTCATCTGGATCTAAGCGAGGAAATGCAGAAGAAAATCAACATTTCATGCTTTCACAGAGAGATACGGAAAATTCGACTGAGGCTACTGAAATTTCCGGCATAACCAGGATTCCCCTCGATTCGGTCAAGTAAAGCGTCATTTGGATCTAAGCGAGGAACTGCAGAAGAAAATCAACATTTCATGATTTCACAGAGACATACGGAAAAGTCGACTGAGGCTACGGAAATGTCCGGCAAAACCAGGATTCCACTCGATTTTGTCAACTAAGACGTCATCTGGATCTAAGCGAGAAACGACTGAAGAAAATCAACATTTCATGCTTTCACAGAGAGATACGGATAAGTCAACTGAGGCTACTGAAATTTCTGTCAAAACCAGGATTCCATTCGCTTCTGTTAACTGAAACGTCATCTGGATCTAAGCAAGAAACGGCTGAAGAAAATCGATATTTCATGGTTTTACAGAGAGATACGGAAAAGTTGAGAAATTGCTGGAAATTTCCTGCAAAACCAGGAATCCACTGAATTTTGTCAACTAAGACGTCAACTGGATCTAAGCGAGGAACTGCAGCAGAAAATCGACATTTCATGCTTTCACAGAGAGATACGGAAAAGTCGACTGAGGCTACTGAAATTTCCGGCAAAACCAGGATTCCACTCGATTTTGTCAACTAAGACGTCATCTAGATCTAAGCAAGAAACGGCTGAAGAAAATCGATATTTCATAATTTAACAGAGTGATACGGAAAACTCGACAGGAAACTGAAATTTCCGGCAAAACAGAGATTCAATCCGATTCTGTGAACTTAGACGTTCTATGAATATGTGCGAGGAAAGGCCGCAGGAAATCGACATTTCATACTTTTACAGAGAGATAAGGAAAAGTCGACAAATTGTCGGAAACTTCGGGCAAAACCAGGATTCCACTGGATTTTGTCAACTGAAGCGTTATCTGGATCTGAGCGAGGAACTGCAGTAGAAAATCGACATTTCATGCTTTCACAGAGAGACACGGAAAAGTCCACAAATTGCAGGAAATTTCCGGCAAAAGAGAGATTCAATTCGATTCTGTCAAATTATACGTTATTTGAATATGTGCGAGGAACGGTAGCAGAAAATCGACATTTCATACTTTTACAGAGAGATACGAAAAAGTCGACTGAGGCTACTGAAATTTCTGTCAAAACCAGGATTCCATTCGCTTCTGTTAACTGAAACGTCATCTGGATCTAAGCAAGAAACGGCTGAAGAAAATCGATATTTCATGCTTTTACAGAGAGATACGGAAAAGTTGACAAATTGCTCGAAATTTCCGGCAAAACAAGGAATCCACTGATTTTTGCCAACTAAGACGTCAGCTGGATCTAAGCGAGGAACTGCAGCAGAAAATCGACATTTCATGCTTTCACAGAGAGATACGGAAAAGTCGACAGAGGCTACGGAAATTTCCGGCAAAACCAGGATTCCACTGGATTTTGTCAACTAAGACGTCATCTGGATCTAAGCAAGAAACGGCTGAAGAAAATCGATATTTCATGCTTTTACAGAGAGATACGGAAAAGTTGACAAATTGCTCGAAATTTCCGGCAAAACAGAGATTCAATCCGATTCTGTGAGCTTAGACGTTCTTTGAATATGTGCGAGGAAAGGCCGCAGGAAATCGACATTTCATACTTTTACAGAGAGATACGGAAAAGTCGACAAATTGTCGGAAACTTCGGGCAAAACCAGGATTCCACTGGATTTTGTCACCTGAAGCGTTATCTGTATCTGTGCGAGGAACGGCAGTAGAAAATCGACATTTCATACTTTTACTGAGAGATACGGAAAAGTCCACAAATTGCAGGAAATTTCCGGCAAAAAAGAGATTCAATTCGATTCTGTCAACTTAGACGTTATTTGAATATGTGCGAAGAACGGCAGCAGAAAATCGACATTTCAAACTTTTACAGAGAGAAACGAAAAAGTCGACTGAGGCTACTGAATTGTCCGGCAAAACCAGGATTCCACTCGATTTTGTCAACTAAGACGTCATCTGGATCTAAGCGAAATACGGCAGCAGAAAATCTACATTTCATACTTTAACAGAGAGAAACGAAAAAGTCGACTGAGGCTACTGAAATGTCCGGCAAAACCAGGATTCCACTCGGTTCAGTCAACTAAGACGTTATTTGAATATGTGCGAGGAACTGCAGCAGAAAATCGACATTTCATGCTTTCACAGAGAGATACGGAAAAGTCGACTGAGGCTACTGAATTGTCCGGCAAAACCAGGATTCCACTCGATTTTGTCAACTAAGACGTCATCTGGATCTGTGCGAGGAACGGCAGCAGAAAATCGACATTTCAAACTTTTACAGAGAGATACGGAAATCTCGACAGGCAACAGAAATTTCCGGCAAAACAGAGATTCAATCCGATTCTGTGAACTTAGACGTTCTTTGAATATGTGCGAGGAACGGCCGCAGGAAATCGACATTTCTTACTTTTACAGAGAGATACGGAAAAGTCGACAAATTGCCGGAAATTTCGGGCAAAACCAGGATTTCACTGAATTTTGTCAACTAAGACGTCAACTGGATCTAAGCGAGGAACTGCAGAAGAAAATCAACATTTCATGATTTCACAGAGAGATAAGGAAAAGTCGACTGAAGCTACTGAATTGTCCGGCAAAACCAGGATTCGACTCGATTTTGTCAACTGAAGCGTTATCTGGATCTGAGCGAGGAACTGCAGTAGAAAATCGACATTTCATACTTTTACAGAGAGATACGAAAAAGTCGACTGAGGCTACTGAAATTTCTGTCAAAACCAGGAATCCATTCGCTTCTGTTAACTGAAACGTCATCTGGATCTAAGCAAGAAACGGCTGAAGAAAATCGATATTTCATGGTGTTACAGAGAGATACGGAAAAGTTGAGAAATTGCTGGAAATTTCCGGCAAAACCAGGATTTCACTGAAGTTTGCCAACTAAGACGTCAACTGGATCTAAGCGAGGAACTGCAGCAGAAAATCGACATTTCATGCTTTCACAGAGAGATACGGAAAAGTCGACTGAGGATACTGAAATGTCCGACAAAACCAGGATTCCACTCGATTCTTTCAACTACGATGTCATCTGTATCTGTGCGAGGAACGGCAGTAGAAAATCGACATTTCATGCTTTTACAGAGAGATAAGGAAAAGTCCACAAATTGCAGGAAATTTCCGGCAAAAAAGAGATTCAATTCGATTCTGTCAACTTAGACGTTATTTGAATATGTGCGAGGAACTGCAGCAGAAAATCGACATTTCATGCTTTCACAGAGAGATACGGAAAACTCGACTGAGGCTACTGAAATGTCCGGCAAAACCAGGATTTCACTGAATTTTGTCAACTAAGACGTCAACTGGATCTAAGCGAGGAACTGCAGAAGAAAATCAACATTTCATGATTTCACAGAGAGATAAGGAAAAGTCGACTGAGGCTACTGAATTGTCCGGCAAAACCAGGATTCGACTCGATTTTGTCAACTAAGACCTCATCTGGATCTAAGCGAAATACGGCAGCAGAAAATCTACATTTCATACTTTAACAGAGAGAAACGAAAAAGTCGACTGAGGCTCCTGAAATTTCCGGCAAAACAGAGATTCAATTCGATTCTGTCAACTTAGACGTTATTTGAATATGTGCGAGGAACGGCAGCAGAAAATCGACATTTCATACTTTTACAGAGAGTCACGGAAAAGTCGACAAATTTCAGGAAATTTCCGGCGAAACCAGGATTCCACTCGATTCTGTCAACTAAGACGTTATCTGGATCTAAGCAAGGAACGGCAGCAGAAATCATTCTTTCTGCACTTTCACAGAGAGATACGGAAAAGTCGACTGAGGCTACTGAAATTTCCGCCAAAACCAGGATTCCACTCGATTCTTTCAACTACGACGTCATCTGTATCTGTGCGAGGAACGGCAGTAGAAAATCGACATTTCAAACTTTTTCAGAGAGATACGGAAAAGTCGACAAATTGCAGGAAATTTCCGGCAAAACCAGGATTCCACTCGTTTCTGTCAACCGGAGCGTCATCTTGATCTGAGCGAGGAACGGAACCAGAAAATCGACATTTCATGCTTTTACAGCGAGATATGGAAAAACCGACTGACGCCCTGGGAAATTCCTGGAAAACCAGGTTTTTAACTGATTCCGGGAATTAAGTCGTCTTCGTGTGATTTGTGTGATCTCCATCTCCATCATCCTTTTAGCTAGGGAGATGATCGGTACCAGAAAATCGACATTGCATACTTCTATCGCGAGCTGCCGAGAATGTCTACTTGTTTCCCGGAAATATCTACTAATATCAGTACTTCTTCGGAAACCGAGAACATTATCATTTCATGAGCATGAGAAAATCGACTTTCCATGCTTAAAGCCGGAGTTGTGAAAAAATGGACTGATAATTTGAAATTTTTCGTGAAAAGTAGTTTTCCATCATATTCCGCATAATTTGCTTTCATTGTAAACTGGACGATTAGCGGCAGTGGAATGTTGACATTTGAAATTTCTAAAGCGTGATTGGGAATTATACATAAAATCCCGGAAATTTTCGACAACACTAGGATTCCGATTAACGGCAGCAGGAAAGTTAACAATTTTTTGTATGGAGGAGTAAACGACATTCTTTCTAAATTCAATCCAATTTCAGGTTCTCATGTGATACCGCCAATTCTGTTGCATGAATACGCGTAATGTAGGAGAATAGATATTTCAATAGTAGTAGGAAATAGATTTCGCCTTTGCACCAGAAGATGGTGACAAAACACTTCATAGTCAGGAAATTTTCACTAAAATGATTGGATTATAATCTTAAGACCCTGTCACCTAGTGAATCAGGGGAATAAAATATGGTTGAAAATCTATATTTTCATAGTTCATTGAAACATGCAAAGCAAAGCTATGATAATGGAACACTACACAAGTTATAATTTATCATTTTGACCTGACTTTAGTCATTGAAAGCGCTCTCTAAACGAAGTCACATTGCACCAAAACTTTCGGTCAAGGAACAGGTCTACGCTCATAATTAGTCCTTTTAAATATTCACTAGTACTCAGTTCCCGATTACATATTCTCTTTTTCTCTTATTCTTGTAGTGTTCCTCCCCCATTTCTCCGGTGATCCCCGTTCTTTAGACCTGATCACAGACGAACATCATCAAAATGGAGCCAATTAACTAGCAAAATGTGCTGAAGTTGCTCAATGAAGCATATGGAGTATGCAGGGATCCGAAGACATTAATCATTTCTCATGAAATCGAGATGGGGAATCACCTTCAAGGTAGTTCTGTCTCTAATTGGTCCCTCCTTTTGTATCACAATTTTTACCTGGTGTAAATTATTTTTCTCTGCCTCAGCAATTTTCCATTTTTGAAATTCATATGCAAAAATGACTTACATATTGATGGAGGGGCTAAAGTGACATGACGTCAATGTATGGAACACGTTCACTGACCATCGTGGTAGCATTTGTTCGGAACGATAACCATTCGTTTTTGCAATTTCGTGAAAAAAAAACCTATCGCGCCTGGAATGTTGCGCATGCTAAGAAGTTTATTTTTTACGCATATACCCATTTTCCATGCATATCTATCCTTTAATAACGCCCTATGCGTCTCCTGTCAGCATGTACAGACATGTGCGGGGGGGAAGGGGGGCAGAGAAAGGCCAATGAATATCTTGGTCGAACATCAGCTGCACCTGACAAAGTTATGATCAAATATAGTTGGATGGTTATGGGTCAACGTAAAACTTCATTTTACCACATCATTTTAAAGGACTCTAGGACACAGCTGTTTGACAAAATGAAATATGTTTTTTCATATGTCTCAGCGGTATGTTTTTTCATAATTAAAAAATGCAGTCGCAAGTAGATTGGCGGAGCTGCAGTAGACTGTAACGCCCCACTTCAGGCATTCGCATCTCGCTGTATGCAAATAATTATCTTGAATTCATGAACCTCTTTGTCAAATATCAGTTGCATCTGGCCCTTGCCCCTTGAAAAGTTATGGGAAATCAAAATAGGGTGGTGACTTCATAGCAACCCTGCGTGTAAGATACTGGAACGTAGAAAAACCATTTACACCAGATAATCGTAATTGTGAAATGTGGTAAAGGAGGGAGTGATTAACTCTTAGAAGTGCCAACCGTCGATAAAATCGATGTTGGTAGGCCACCATGCTGCGTCTGGCACTTCTAGGTTTAAAAAGGCCTACCTTGAAGGTGATCCTCCAGCACGATCTCATAGGAATTGATTAGTGTCTCTGGATCTCTGCTCGCTCCATATGCTTCATTGAGCAACTTCAGCACATTTTGCATGTTAATTGGCACCATTTTGATGATTCTCGTCTGTGATCAGATCTAAAGAACGGGGATCACTAGAGAAATGGGGAAGGAACTCCAATAGAGATAAAAAGGATATGTAATCGAGAATTGAGTCCGAGTGGAAAATCTGAGGCCAGTTAAGAGCCTAGACCCATTTCTTTGCCGCAGGTTTTTGTGCCATGTGACAATTTCTTGAGAGTGCTTTCAATGATTAAAGTTTAGTCAAAATCGGAATTTATCACACGGGTAGTGTCCTTTGTGAATAAATTTCCGCCAACACCAGGATTCCATCGCAGGTCCTTATTTTTTCAAGAATCCCATCACCATTCTTCCAAAATATGGCACGATGAGATGAATCGGCAAGCACATGAGAATGTCACTGAGACCTCTGTGAGGCGGCCAGGCATCCTTTTCGCTGTCGCCTTCTTCGTCTTTCTTGTCGCCTGGACCAGTTCTTCAGAGAAGATGCAATGGGCGACATTGAGTGCGACGGCAACATCTACATCCTGATGGTCATTCGGATGTGTTCTTGACGGAGTTCGGCGACTTAGTGGACCTTTCCTTGCACTGAAGCATGAAATGGTGGACTAAATCTCGGCTTATCTCCAAAGTCTCCTATCCTCTCCAGGACATTATTGGCTATCTCAGAACGTCTTAGAAGCAGGAGAGTGGTGCATAAAAAGCCACCGGCATCAGTTTATGGATTTTTCCCCTTCTTTTTGTTGAGTAGAACATTAAACTTGGCTGGAACGCTTTGTTTCGTGAACGTTTCTTGCGGACTGCACGGAATCTCTTGCAGATATTGCAAATGTGACCTTAATTTTTGTCAAATCATGACGAATTTTGTGCTAAATGTCAGCTAACCACACCTTTTGCAATCCGGTTTTTCATAGTTTTAAGCTCACTTTCAGCGTTCCGTAAGTGTTCAATTTCCACGGAAAAATAAAAATTTCCTCTTTCTTTCACATGAAATTCTTCAATCTGAAAATCTCGGCATCGAAATCCAGAAATGAATGCTCTAGCAGTAGCGAGTGATTGCAGGGATTTCCACTGAAGTAATGTTTTGCTGCAGATTGCCTTGTAAGTGCAAAATTAGGCTTTTTCGCTGAAGTGTCCAGTATGAAGCAACATCACCCAAATTTCCATGGATTTTCAGTTAATACTAAAAACAAATTGAGAGCTTCTGGTTGTGATTTCACTGACGTTCATAAGAAACGTTACAAGGTAATGCAGGGCTCGCCTTCGTAGTAACAACTGTGATAGTATTATAGTCAATCTGTCCTTTGCTAAACAAGTCAACACGGCGAAAACATTATTGCGTTTACTCACCAAACTTTGAGCGCTATGCACACGTCACGTCAGGAAAATGCTCACTTAGGTTAAACAAAAGTGAAGGCCTATGGTTGTGTGCCCGATGAATAACTCTAGCACTTCACTAACGTTACATAAAACCTGGCCAAGGTCTTATGTATAAGTGACATCGTCTTAATGTTTAGCCTTTTTGCAAAGAGCCCAGGCCAAATCAGTCATATGGACTTGTCGTCCAAGAGTTACTTAAGATCACTACAGAATGTCTACAGAATATGGACTCATGCAGGCCTAACTTGAACGTTTTGGTATTCCTTTCGATCGATATCTATGCCTAAACCCACTTTTCTTAACTACTTTGAGCGAGTTGCCTTTCGTTGCCAGTTCAAGTCAGAGCAAAAATTATGGGGGAAAGGGAAAGCTGTCTTTGTAGGAAAAATCTGGCACATCACAATCACAAGGCTTTATTCACAAAGTTGGTTTACACTTTATTTATCAGTGTCAAGGTCACAGGAGAAAGCTGAACTTAAGAGATTTAGAGAGGAAATTTGGCTGTTCAGAGAGGAAGAAAGGGGATAAGATGCATTAAGAAAAGTTCAACATCCAATAATTCCAAAGGCGTATTGCATGAAAATTTAGGTTGTATAGATGTTGCGATTTCTGATACCAATAGTGATGAAGATAATTTGAGGATAATTTAATTGCAGTGTGAATACATTTTGTTTGCTGCAATGAAAGATGTTACTTGCTCCCTCAGGTAAACTACTCACCATAATAATTGAAATTCTTTTTGTAAAGCCCCTTTCAGGACTTCTTCATTTCAGAGTTCAAAGTTTACATTGCATGAGTCAATAGCATAAAAAAAATAGCATAGGTACATTGTTTAGATGTGTGCATTTTGTTGGCAACGTTGTTTTAGGTGATGCAAGAGTCCAAATATCTGTGGTTCAGGGAGAAAGGCATTTGACAGGACTATCAGTTCCACTTATCACACAGAAAAATTAGTGTAGAAAGTTTGTTGAATGGACTTGAAGCAGTTGTCTTTTGTTTATCTGGAAACAGTATATTTCTTGAGACTGATTGCATGTGAAGATGTCTAGCCTGGGCTTCATTGTGTCAAGTGTCCACCTACTTGTGAAGTTTAGAAAAGACTGACTTTCATGGGAGGTGCAGCACGATGGAGCAGCGATTTGCACCAGATTCTTGGAAACATTAAGAGGGGATGTGAAATAGTTTTACGTGCGCCTTGTGGATCTTGAAAGGCCTGTAAGCATATGCCATTATGGAAGCTGTGGGCAGTTATGGATTAATAGTTAGCTTCTATGGACCATTCAATCCTGATACAATGATTCCAGGAGTTGAGTTCTAGTAGGGGGATGAGTATAGGTTTTGTCAGGATGTGTTTATGGAAGCTGTGGGCAGTTATGGATTAATAGTTAGCTTCTATGGACCATTCAATCCTGATACAATGATTCCAGGAGTTGAGTTCTAGTGGGGGATGAGTATAGGTTTTGTCAGGATGTGTTGGGATATACTAAGATTGCCTTCACTCTCCTTTCCTGTTCTTGCCTACATGGACAAGATCTGTATAGATAACCTGGGCTGCACAGGAGTCATCATCAGTGGTTTATCACCAATAAAGTTACATCTCTTGGGTGGTGATGCTGTTTTATTGACTCAGTCTAGTCATGAGCTATACAGCATGATGAATCAGTTGAACTCATTGCTTTTCTGCAGAAATAAGACTAGTATCCCCCCAAATCCCATGTTATATGCTCAAAAAGTACCCCATAGTGCACACTAAATGCCAAGGAAGGGCCCCCTTGAAACAGTTAGAGTGGAGCAAATTGATCTCTTCTTCTCAAGCAATGGGTGATATGCAAAATATATAGACAATCGCATCTTCAGGGCTTCCACAGTTTTGCAGAAACTGGTGGACAGTGATTCCCAAATGGAATATCCTTCAAAGAGGCACAAGTCTCTTCCTTTTTGTTTTACAGTGTTTTTTCTTTCCCCAATCCTTAACCATGGCCTTGAACTTAGGGAGAGTGATTCACAGCCAGAAGAAACAGATCACAGCCAGAACCTGCCCAGAAGGTTCTAATATCAACAGGCTGGCAAAAGACCTTGTAATATGATACCAATTGCCACCATATGTGAGGGTCTTCAGGATTAGTGGCTATTTCTCCAGACCAAGAGATCTCCAGTCCAGTTCTGCCCAGAAGGTTCTAATATCAACAGGCTGGCAAAAGACCTTGTAATATGATACCAATTGCCACCATATGTGAGGGTCTTCAGGATTAGTGGCTATTTCTCCAGACCAAGATATCTCCAGTCCAGTGGTTTGGGTAAGTTTGCCACATGCCCCTGAGAGACCAGCAAAGAGAGTTTCTCAGATCAGCAGGACTGGCAAAGGGCCAGTTGGCAGACATTGTGCAAGGCAGAAAGGCTGTGTCATGCAGCTTTGCTTCAAGTTGCTCAACACCCCACCCACTTAGCTTCAGTCTGTTGCCCAGGGTTGGAAACATTGCAAGGTTGGATTAACAGTCATGAAAATTGATGCCAGAAACTCATGAGTATGGAATATCACTAATAGAAGGTTTAAGCCTCATTTGTAGGACTGCAGAAAGTAGTTGCTCGTTAAAGGTGAAGCTTGGTGGACTCGAAGTTCTGGATAGAGGCATGAAGTCTAAAAGAGACTGGGTGGACATATGTTGCATGGACAGAGGATGTGAGTGGTAAGTTTGTATGGGACATATGGGTGTGGACTGTCTTTGACCCAAAAACATGACATCAAAATGTCCCAGGGTTCCTCCCAGTATCTACCTAGACTATCCAATCTAGTTATCCATAGTATACTGTGTCTATGGTGTGGCCTATAGTATATTAAATCAGCACTTCATCAAAACTGGTGGAAAACTTGACTTCAAGAGTTGTCACATTTCTCAAGATCAAGTGTTTTGCCAGCATGTTCCAAGAAGGTGTGACACATATTGTGATACACTCTCTATGACCTTCCTGGAGCTTTTCCTTTACCCATCACTTTGCTGCAGCATTAACTTCGGCATATCTTTTATGTTTTTCAGAGACAGCATGACATGCACAATGGAATCAGTCTTTTCTTGCCTATGGATATCTGAACTTTACATAAGACATGAAGAAAACCTAATTAGGCATATTCCTGACCTGGCAAACACTCAGAGCTCAATGGTTAGTGAGCACAAGCAAATAATGTTAAAGCCGTGCATACTTTTTCAGCAAAGGACAGATATAATGCCATCAATACTCCTACTATGTGGGTAAGGCCTAGATTACCTTGTATAATTTTTTTGTTGTATTTTTGCTACCGCAGAAGTTGTAGGACTAGGAGGACTCTGGTACAATCATATAAATGAATGAGGTTGCACAATTCCCAAGTGCATTGGGGTCAGCGCTGGTACGGATATGAGGAATGCAATGTTCCCTACCAAATGCTCACTGTTACTTTTGTCTCACTTGAGCTGCATTAAATGTTCTTCTGTGACATGGCATGCAACCAGTATGAGCCGATTCAACAGGTCAACAGGCAGACCATCAAACCTTCCATCCCCTTCCCAAAAAACACTGCCATCACAAAGAAACA
>CAJPEV010004561.1:0-21029 GCA_905338385.1 Darwinula stevensoni | reverse complement strand
CCCCCCCCCCCCCCCCCCCCCAAATCCGGCCCTGGTGGAGTGTGTTACATGAAGATATATTGGCTGCCCTATCCTAAGGTAGCTGTACAAGTATAGTCTGGATGTCTTCATGGATGAAAGTTTAAGGTTGTGGCAGGTACTTAATGTAGCTGTAAGTTGCTTAACAGTATATTGCCACATTCCCATGAAAGTATTCCATGTTTATATCCAGAGTAACCCACACACTTAATATAGCTTATGCCACATGGCTTTTTTGGGACTTTATTCTCACAAGATTCTTTTCAATAAAATATCTAACCATTGGGACTAACTGCTCAAGACTCAGTTGATGTGATTTGAAAAAAAAAATTTAGCCAGCAGATAGGAAAATATTCCATAGCATACAGCATTGATGTCTGGGGCTCAGGTCATTGGGCTGCCAGCTCTTTTTCTCAAAGAAAGGGATTTTGAAGAGAATATTTTTGCTGTCCCAGAGTGGCCAGTCTTGGACAGCCCAGTTTAAAATCCTAACTGGAATATTCCAGCTGGACCAAATCTCTAAATTTGGACCATTTCCAGCTGGAAAATAGTAGGTACCAGTTGTTTCTTAGATGGAATTTTCCACCTGGAATGCAGCTGGTTGGCTGTTCTTGTTGATGGACAAAAATAGTCAGCAAAAAGATTCTAATTTAGCTAGTGGTATAGCAATTAGGAGTAAATATGGAAATTAGTACTTTTCAGCTGTTACCCAGTTGGAATGTGTCCAAATTTACAGCTGGAGTCCAGCTGGAAATTATAGCTGTTTCCAGCTGGGATTTTCAACTGGGAGGTTGTATTCATCATGTATTCCATCCCAAAAGTAATAGGTACAAATTTAATTCTGCCTTGTCTATTGTAAATGGTTAATTAAGTACCAATTACTTTATCTGAGCTTTGTTGACTTGGAACTGGTATTTCTTCCAGCAGTATTCCTTTGAATGATGCTCATATTTGACATTATTTTCACCCTTGCTTTGTGTTGTTTGTATGGAGAGTTTACACATGTAATTTTACTTCCTTGAAAGTGTGAAGGATTCTTTCCATTGACTATTAGTGAGCAAACTGAGAACTATACTCCCCAAAATTAGGTCTTTATTATTTTTTTGCGAAGGTGTAACACTGACTAGGACTATCCTAGGAGTTACTTAAATCCAATATACTCACATATGTTACTCTTGGAAGGAGCTGCTTCTCTAATCTGTCATCAGAAATTCTGCTTCTCTTATAGGTTAATATGTCCCCTCTTGCTTTAATTAACCCCACCATAGCAGCATTGGGTGGTAGGGGTGCTTTTGTATTTGATGAACATCATTTTTCAAGGGTCAATCAATTGAGCTATAAATATTAAGCTCAATAATAGGATGGATATGGTAGTAAAGCACACTTTCACCCTGAAATTGTGTCTGTAATCAAGAAAGTAGCACATAGTTATGTTGAAGACTTTTTCTGATTGTTTCTTAAGGGGGTAAAAGAACATTCTGGATGACCATTTGGTTTACTATTTCAATATTTGGTTTGTCACTTTGGAATGACTTCTATATCCTCCTCTGCTTTGTGAGATCCTTCAGGAATATTTTATTTTCTCTTCCCAGTGCATAATATTTTGTATTTTTTCTCTGCTATAGATTTACTGATAGAAGCTGACAGTACTAGACTTCTACAATATAATTCCTGAAAGTTATTAAACTGCCACATGTTCCAGACATGATTATTAAACAGGATCTATATTGGAACACACATTGTGTAGATGCCTTCAGCATTTTCAATCAGTTCCGAAACACAGGAACTCTGGTGGACATCACACTGTGTTGTGAGGGACAGGTCTTGAAGGCCCACAAGGTGATCCTTTGTGCCTTGTCTGACTATTTTAAGGACTTTCTTCAAAATGATACCAATCCCAACCCCATCATCTGTTTCTCTGGGGTGTCAATGAATGTTTTGAAGTCCCTAATTGACTTCCTGTACACGGGAGAGGTGGAAATCCACCCCCAATATATGAGGCAGTTTCTTGAGTTTGCTGAAACATTGGAAATAAAGGGTTTCAAGATGAAACAACCTGAAAGTCTTGCTGTGGGTTTATCTGCAAAAGTCAGTCCAATCTACAATGTTCCCAAGAGAAAGGATTCCATCATTCAGGATGGTCAAGAAGTCTATGCTAAGAAAACAATGAACCAGCCTCAGCAGAAAAGAGTTTCAGTCATTGTCAAGGTAGGTTGGATAAGTCCATTTGCAGTTTGATGGCTCCATCAAATGTTTATTCATGGATGTGAACCTGTATCAAATGATAAGACCCATCTGATTGAAAAGATGAAAGGATATATATAAGAAAGGAACCAAACTTATCGTCTGATAGGTCCCTTGGGAATCTTGCATGCTTTGAGGCCTATTTTGACTTTTGCACATGATTTATGTTTGTTTTCTTGTTAGTATGTGGGTGTTTATTTGACATGTATCAAAATAAAGTTCTCTCCTTTTCATTTCATTGCTTGAGAACATAACATGCTACACATGTTATATATTCATGCAATTGAGAATAAATAGCCCTACTCCCCTAAGTTATTTGTAATTTATTTCATTATTATAGAAACTATTTATATTACATAATTTGAAATGAGACAGGCAAGGACAGGAACAATCCCAGAAGTAAGTTAATCATATTGTAGAAGGACATTTAATTTGTTAGACACCCCTGACAGCAATATAGCTGATAAGAACCCCTTGCTGCTATCATGGTCAGTTAACTGAACATGCTAAAGTGCCAGCTGTGTGCACCCCTGCTTTGAGATTAGGCACACCAAATTGTCACTCAAGTAATGTAATATCTATATCGTTGGGTTTTATGGAATTCAGGGGAATTCAAATCTCCCTAGGGAGAGAGAATTTTGCTAGACCCACAAGTTTAGCAAAATCCTCTCAAAGTTGTGTCAATGTTGCTACAGCATAGGGAGATTCCATATCTTCCTGGCTCAAAAATTGCCTGTCCCATGGCTTGTCCCACTGAGGGCAATTCTTCTTTCGTTTGTGTTGATGGATTATTTAAGACATAAGAATGTCATGTTAGCTATCAGTGAGAATGCTTGCCTGCTTCTGCCTGCCACTAATGAAGAAAGAATTGCTAAGTTGACGACCATGTACTGCTCTGCATCCCAAGAACAGACAGAATTAATACATGTCCCTGGATCCTGCGAGCAAGAGTGGTATGGCAAGAAGGTGGCAAGGTGATTTTGGGGACTCCCACTGGCATAATTCTCTAGCCCTTCATGCCAGAACAGTGAGTAAAGGCAATTGACAAGCAAGCTGTGGAGGTGCCTAATGATGGTGATGGTGTCCTTGACGAAGGCTTTGAGGGCAGAAACAAGCTAAGCCAGTGGAGGTGCAGGATCCATCTGCAAGTGCAAGAAGTCTTGCCACACCAACAGATGTAGTTGTAAAAAGCTAGGCATAACAAACTCATCCAAGTGTCATGGGGGAAAGCCATGCAACCTTCCAAAATAAGATAGGCAAATTGTTAATTGACTCTGCTTCGAATCTTATTGATGTTGACTTTTTTCTTACTACCCACACAACACAGGGATATCCCAGGGATGTCCCTAACTGGATGACTTGTCCCCATGTCATTATAGGATATCCTGAAGACATCTTCTTTCGGACAGTTTTGGACGTCTCGCAAGGGATGTCTTCGGGACGTCTTTTAGACATCTTCAGTCGGTATCTTAGAGATTTCCCTTTTGGGATATCTTTAAGACATCAAATGCCTCTGGATATCCTGGAGGGGATATCTTGAAGATATCTTCAGTCGAACGCTTTTCGATATCTTGAGGAGGATGTCTTAGGGATGTCTTTAGTCATCTTCAGTGCTCTCTGTTGCCTTCAGTCAGGTGCATAGCTTCAACGGTAGATGTCTCCCGTGAGCCCTGATCTGCAACCTCAGATCTTTTCTATAGAATTCATCTGCTTGATTTGTCCTGAGGACAAGTAAGGATTTTTGTACCATACATAAGGAAAACTGTCACGAGGGAAAGTGAAAAAATTGCGGTCTGAATTTAAATTTATTCCTTTATATTCTCATTAATGATGTCTGATCGGCATGTCTGGATACAACTATATTGGTTGGAGGCCTGAGCCCATACTGTTTGAAAGGCATAATATTACATCATATCATCCATGACCCCTCGTGTAAAAGTGCTAAATTTATCCCTTGGAGATGTGTCTCCTATGATGGGGCCCCCTTTAGGAACGGTATTTTCCTCCCCCTTAATCGTCACTCTTCAATCGATCAAGAACTTTAGAGTAGGTGTTCCTAGATAAAATAGAGACATCTACAAAAGCAAAGGGTTCTCCTGTGCTATAGGAAATGAGTCCATTGCAGATAGGAAGGCCCCTGCAAGTACTACCTGGGACTTCTCACTTGTTCCAATGGGATATTTCTGGTACATCCTTCGGATATACTTATGCTGCAAGAAAGAGACATCCTTGGTATGTCTTTACCACCTGACATTGTGAAATCCCTGAGATGTCCCCACAAGTAATGTCTGGGACTTGCCCCAAGGGGATATCCCTGGGACATCTCTGGGATATGCTATTTCTTCAAGAAAGGGACATCCTTGGGATGTCATTGGGCCCAGACATTTTGATATCCCTAAGATGTCCCTACTCCTTGTCTCTGGGACATCGCACTTGTCCCAAGGGGATATCTNTCCCTAAGATGTCCCTACTCCTTGTCTCTGGGACATTGCACTTGTCCCAAGGGGATATCTCTGGGATATCTTTGGGATATACCTGTGCTGTGTGGGTATACATGGACTGAAATGAAATTCCATTTCCCCTGGGTGTCTTGATGATTCTCTTCCTCCCTAGGGGTAAACAAAATGATGGAAGAATTGGCAGCTGATCCATGTGATTTGACATCCCCTGGGGGGAGGTGACATAATTGAGGATTTTGAGATTCTGTCTCTCCCTAGGGGATTCGAAATCCCCCTGAATTCCAAAAAGTCCTATGACATTTATATATAGAATTTTATTTGCTTTAGAACTTGCAGTAGGCAAAAGTAAAATTCAAGCAACATACTTTCTCTTTTCCCACTATCCCTCAGCACAGGGCAGGGCATCTACTGCAACCCTTCGTGGCAGCGAAAGGGTTAATTTCAAGCTGCTGAAGTTCTAGGTCCATCCATCAATCAAAGGGTGCCAAGGCTCATATGAAAGGTGCTTTTTATGGCCTCTTCTGCCATGGTTTATGACATGAGAGTTGCGCTTTCAAAATTTTTTAGGTTTTTTTTTTTTAAGTTATGGGCACAATTTTCAGAAAATTTAAATTTGAGTCTTGCCTCCTGTATAAAAAATTTGGCTCAGAAAACACAGCTCCAAAATAAGCTAGTACCCTAGTTTCTACAATTCAGAGTCATGCTCCTAACTATCTTAGGAGCTTGATTGACTTTAGGACCTCAGGCTCATCTGCTCCCACTGTTTTCAAACCCTGCATTGATGCCTTGACTTTTGATTGAAATGCACCTGTATTAGTTCAAGCAGACCCTACCTGCTTCCAACTTCTTCCCTTTTACAGGCATCTCATCAGTTAGCATCTTTCTGCTTCTCTCTCCTCAGTCAAGAAGGGCCCCCTCATGCTTCTGAACTGGCAGGTCCATACACTTGATTCTGCCCTGCCCTGAAGTCTTGGCTCCTTGCTTTATGGTCATGATCTCACACAATTCTTATTCCATTTGTACTGAATGGGTTTTGCTTTTGTCACTTGTTGTGTTTGCATATGCCCTTTGATAGATGTAGTCTCATTACAAAATTTTAAAATTTGATATAGCTAATATATTTATCTTACTTGATTGTTGGATAATTAAGGACTGTAGTCACACCCAGGGTGGATGTGTCATCCACCCTTGGTGCTTGTTGGTTGGTTGTTAGTTGGAAGTTGCTTGTTACATGGCATTGTAGACTCTCATTTGTGCAGAATGTATTTCATGGAACCTGGTTTACGTTGACACTTGTGACACTGCTCACTGGGTTTATTACTCACTTGAGAGAAATCAAAGTATGTATAAAAGGCAAAGTACATTGTCCAAATCTCATTAACTAAGGTTTGACTTTTTCATTTGGCATATCAGAAGCATAATCATAATCTCAAAACGACAGGATAGTCCAGAAATAAGTTTTTGTTGAGGAACATGTAGTCTTGTGTATAAATTCAAATCAAGGTCCATGCACCTCAATATGTTGTTTGAATGTCTGATAACTGATTGGCAATCTACACAACACAACAAAACCTGTTTTAGCTTCATATGTAACATTCAACCTCACTGGACTGCTGTTGATCTGGAGTTTGTGGCAGTTGTTCTCACATACAACCTTTGGTAACCCTTGAGAGAGAGAAAACCAAAGGAATTAAGTCCAGAAGTGTTGTGGCCACTCAACTTGATCTTGTCAGTCAAGCCAGGGCTCAGGGAAAACTGCATCCTGTTTCCCAAATGATTGTGTTTTTTATAACCATGAAAACCTGCTCTTGGGTCACTTAGTGTAGATACATGTGAAGATACTGCACATTGGCATGAATTAACCTGACATTCTCCAAAATCCACCTTTTTTTTGTGGTCTAAAAGGGCTCATCAAAAATTTTCAAACCCATGGGACTTCCATTTGTTTGAATAATCTGTGATACTCAGCATGCTGGAATACATGGAAAAGTAAGAGCTGAAAAGTGTCACATTCTTTGGCAAGATAGCAAGCCATTCATCTGGGCTGCAAGAACAAGTGTAACTTTCTTTAGCTTTATATATAACTCTTGCAAGTAAATTGCACCATTCATATGCCTTTGTTAACATCCGCTTCAAGAGAGCAGGAGTAGGGCATGCAGTTATTTCCAGAGCAATCTCATTTGATTATTAGTGATATGCAACAGACTGTGATAGTTGATTATGCTTTTCAAGGTCAGAATGGTTTCTGGAGATATTGAGTGATAGTTATGTTTGATATTTTGCTAGTGATTTTGATTGCATGCTAGGAAAGAGGAAGAAGCTTTGTAGGATGTGCCTTGGTGCCATCACCGAAGAGGGTGTATTGGGGCACAGCAGAGGTTCTCATTCACTGTGCTGTTCTGCTTTTTTGTTCACTGTTGGACTGCACACATGTAACTTGTGTGCAATGAAAGGAAAAAGTTCTTTTCATTCTATTTGCTGATTCTAGAGATCCTGAAAGTTTCCAATTCTTTTTCCAATCTCTGCAGACACCCCATGGAAGAAAGGAGGCATTCTCTGACCATTTCCAGATGGCATCAGTGGCTTTCCAGACTGAATTGGAGCTAGCTGTGGGCCCAAGTGATTTAATGCTGAAGAAAGAACCTCTTAACACCCATGTCCAGGATCCCCCTTTGCAACTCCAGCAGGTTAATCACATGGACAAGGAGTTGGTATGTGTAGAAGTGCTTGTGAAGAATATGCTTGTCTTATATAATCTTATGTGCTCTGCCAGTTCTTAAAATATGGCATAAACTTATAGAAGTTTTGATTTGATATGATATATGACCAAGTATGAAAGGATCGAGGCCCATGAATACACTTTTACTCTGGAATCCTAGATAACCCCATTCCATTTGAACCCTGTCCCTCTGAAATTTCATTGAAGACCATCTGGAGACAGGAGTCTAGTATGCTCAGGGGTCTCCCTTGCAAAACCATTTGCGGCTTTCACTTGCCCGGTCAAGTATTCTGGCTGGAACCAGCCTGAGTATTCAATGGTTCTTGTTAGACTGAGCTAGAAGTTGCTGGTTTTGTTTTTAATATTTCTAATTTCCAGCTGGAGTCAATGGTTCTAGCTGGAATAAAATATTCACACATTCACTGCCAAAGATTTAAATGAATGAAAATTGTCACCATTCCTTCAGTAATGCTCAAGTATGTGGTATACTGTATGCAACCCTTGTAGATTAGGAGATATTTGAATGACATCTCTTGAAGAAATAAGTAACTATTAGGAAGATGGCATGAAAATGGCTAATAGCCGTGTGTGGCCCTGGCAAAACAGGTTCGTGAAAACGGCTATAGCTGTATATGGCAACGAATGTGTTAACACTGGAGTAACCAGTAATCTTAATGTATGTTATTTTCATGATGAGAAATGACAGATAGAACTTGTAAATTCTGTCAGGACTTTGAGATTGTAGGTACTAACTAGTTTGTGTGGAACTGTTCCTGTTCCAGCATGAAGCCATGGTTTGGTGCAGAGTTAAATATCTGACTGGTTTGCTTTCAAGCCAAGTCCCCTCCTCAGAAGCCCAGCTTATTACTTGTAAAGCCACTCACCTACCTTGAAAGTTGATTCAAATGGAAATTTGTATTTGTATGAGTACAAATTTGCATGACTCTATCTAAATAGCAAGCCCTCTGTAGCCAAGCGATATTGTACTTAACATGGAACTTTGTAGTTAAAGAAGATTGATCCAATCATTGGTGTGATCAGGTTGGGACAGGTCATGCGATAAACTTGCATTTTTAGACATAATGTGCAACAGCTGTCACAAGCTTGACATCCTACACTGAAAATCTTCATAAAACTGTGCAGGTAAGGGAATTGGACCCTGACATATTCATGGACATTAGCCATTAATGCTTTTTTTTGTGTAACTCAGTAGTTATAGCTACTCTTCTTTCTCCATGCTCTGGAGCTATAGTTGCTCCTACCATGCTTTTCCTTGGAGTAACTGCATTAGTTGGAAAGGTGTTGACCCTTTGTACTGACCCTTCATGGTGTGCATGAAAGTTCCCAACCTGAATAATTAACTTTTGAAAATGACCCTAACCCACACAGGTGTTTCCATGCACCCTAGTGTCTATGAGCATGTTGAGTATATAAATTTATAAATGTTGTTATATAAATGTATAAACATTACTACAATAATGGTTCATGGTGTTATGAACAGTTTTGCCTCAACAGCAGTTCATTAGAGGCATCAGGCTGGGTTGCAATTAATCCCCTAATTTTTTAATTTGTGATGCATGCATGCATGAAAAGTTCCATTCTTGATTGACCATCACTTTCATTCTAGCTCATTTAGAAAGTGATGGTAAGTATACTTGGCTTGCACATGGGTTCCATGTAGCCAGACACCTAGAGATTAATTTTTGGAGCTATTTTGAAGAGAGTGTTTTGGAGCCTGCTAGAGGTTATTGATTCTGCATTTCGACTTTAATGCACCACAGGATGACATGTTTGAAACTAAGTTTATATGCCAGGCACATGAGGGATGAAGTTTCCCTGATGCAGGGTGTGACATTTTCACATATGCTAAAACTAATGTATCTCCATCAGAAATACTCAGGTTTTTTTAAATATTTTTTTGGGAATGCATTAGAGGCACCCTTTAACTCTGTGAAGAAACAGGTAATATCAGTGGCTTCCCACGATGCAATAGAAGGAGCAGCTAAGGATCCTGGTTAGTTCATGCATGAGAGTGAAGCACTTGTCATCCTTCATGAAGTCCAGGATTCTTCTTTCTCACTTCCACAGGTCAATGGCTAATTCACCATCGAGGACAAGGACAAATATCCTGTCAATTTTGAAAGAACTAGTAACAGCATTCCTCGGTTCCAAGCCATAGGCTCATTTTCTTCACTCACTATCTTTTTTTATTACTTCATTTTTTAGCAATGGAGTCAATCATATAATTTTCCAAACTTTTCTGGGTTCACTCTTAACATCTCTTGGCAACATGTTTCCTGATGTACAATGCTCCTTTAATCCATTTTCCTACTAATTTTCTGACATATTTTATGTACCAATAAAACCATATATTTCAATAAGTGATCATGCAAATGGTAAATTATTTATTCTAGTACATAACTACATTAAATGCTGCTTATTGTGGTCACTGATTATTGTTATCAGCCAGATAATGTGATCAAATCTTAAAAATTGAAACCAAATCCCATATTTCAATTATATATTTTCCTGTTAATGTTATTGCCATTGCTGGATAGTGTGATCAACAATAATCCAACAGAAGAGGGAAAAGTTGAGAAATGGAGACTCCCTCTCCCTGAAATTTTCCATTTCCATTCCTCCTGCTCCTACTTGTTGTCCTGGCTTGTGGTCCCTCTGCTGTTATCAGCTGCTTAATGTTATTAACCCTTCGAGGAGTGGTTTTTTTTTAACACCTAGATGATCACCTGTAGTGAGTACATAGAGGGCAGGAGGATGTCAGCCTTTATATATATATGGGCATACTCGTCAAAGGGTTAAATCCCCCTTGTACCATTGTGATCAAAACATACAGCATATACTGTACAATCTCACAGATAGCACAAAATGTGAACCTAGCAGCCATGGAAGAAGTAGTTTTGTAACCTGGCAGCTAAAGTGAAAGTATAAATATATATGCAGTAAGAAGTGCATTCCTTGAAAAATTATTGTTATTGGTAATATCTTCTCTCTCTGATCAGCATGCATGATGTTCATGAATTGAAAATGGAATGGCTAATGAGGTGAGGTGAGGTGATGATGAGGCTAGCATCTGAATGAGATAGACATCATGCACCAGAGCTCATGGGTTCCCCTGATGAGCTTCAGTGACCTTACCATTGTACCCTACTAACAGAACTATACTCTCCTTTCCCAGCAAAGTCAATTTGATTTTTTTTTCCAGGATGAAGAGAAGCAATTTCTTACTATTCAGAATCTAGATGTGGCCCCTCAGCCTTCCCCTGTAGGAATCAACCTTAAGGTGAGAAATGGCTCTACCTTCTTCAATCTTATTGAGTGAGCATGTCTTTCATGTGTGTATAGATAGCCACTGTACCTTTAAGACTCGTGATTTTCCACATGCTTCAAGGGAAAGAAGGAAAACTTGAGAGAAAAGGAGAAGTAGAGGAAGAGATCTCCCATTGTTGATGAGTAGGTTATGTATGAAGCATTCTGAATGAGCAAGTGAAATGGGGGTTGTTCTGAATTACAAGCACAAATCATTGAACATTGTGGGTTGGTGCTTTGGGCATGATGTAAGAATTTAATGTATAGACCTATGGAATGGGTATTACTATTGAGAACTTGAGTGAAGAACTAAGTTCATTAAGAAGAATCTGGACACATGACAAGTTCTCCTGCAAAACCAGCAGCATTAAGCCTGTATTGTGAAATTTCAATACCTTTTACCCCCTTTTATTGTTTCCCATTCATTTTTCATCTTTTCCATCTGCCATCTCCTTATTTGCATGCTTGGCACTGGTGCAGATTTGAATTTCATATCTAGATGGGAAAAAAAACATGAAACATTCATGATGTGCCATATTATTAATATCATATGGGCTTCTTTTCACAGTGCTATAGCCAACCATGAAACCTGTGAAAGTTGAGTAATCCATTTACTGTGATTGAATGGAGCCCACACTTTTGAGGACCATATATTCTTAGCATTATTTCATGTAATCTTGTTAGTTAATTTGTTTAAACATAACCTGAGTGATGCTCTCAAGAATACCAGGGTAGCTGTTACATATCCCTCATACATCTAATTCTGAAATATGCAGCTGAAGTATGGAACTTCATCAAATTCTGTGACTAGGATCACTTAGAAAATGTTCAAAAGTATTTTGTGCTCAATGGTTACAAGAGGAATGTTGAGTGGAATGCTTTCATGTAGGCATTTGCCTAGAAGACCTTCAACTGCAGGTATGAAATGCCAGATAGGTTCTCGTTTACAAAATCATGCATGACATGCATTACTGAGATGAAACCTATAGAATTGTGTGCTTAATTCTGAAATAAACCTGTTTTTGCTTCATTTCACACAGTTCTGCTACTGAAGGCAGTTAAGGTCTCATGATATTCCTTGTGCAGGTCTTATCTTGGACAGTGCTGGATTAGGATTCTCACTGCTGGATCCTTCTGAAGTCAAACCACCTATCTTACAGTCTGCTATTGTTATTACTGTATTTCATTATATTTCTAGCTCTGTTCTTAAAACTTTGCATATTTTGCTGTGTTTCAAGAAATACCAAACCCTGTCATTAAGGGTTAAAGAATTGAGAATGAGATTAGAAGTTATCTTAAAGTTAAGAATTTTTCTTGTGAATTTACACCATCATTTGGTGAGAATAAAATAATAATGTTTTAGTAATATTTTATTCTTGAATTTAAATATTTTTTAAGGCAATTTTTGGTGAAGTTTACCAGTTTTTCTGTTTTATTATCTGTGAAATGGAAAAGACAAGATTTTTGTCATTAATATTCCAAAGCCTAGTGGTACAGGTGTATTAAAAGATATTTTATTTGCCCTAGGTTCTAACACAATTGCAGAGCCCTGAATCAGATGTGCTGTGCACAGAGTGTCTGCATTATGATCTTTTCAAGAAGTCAATAGGCCTGAGACTGGTACTAACCTATTCCTGCTAATACCTTAACTACTACCAGTGTTTAGAAGCAGGAAGAAAGGTAAAAGCTGAAGGTATTATAGAGTATATTGCAGACTTTTCTTAAAATGTGACCTGTCAGTCCCTACACATGTTTTCAGTTACTTTTTTTTTTACTTTTCCTTACTTCAGTTATAATTGATTATTGCTGATCATCCAGTAGTGCTTGGTTAATTTTGTTTTGATTTTTTACCATTCCTGTTTGTTGAGAGTCAGCTGTCATCAATCCCCCTTTGCAAGTTAAATTGGATCATTGGAGTCAAAACTTGCAGTATTTACTGTAATGAAGTGTGTTCTTTCCAGAAGCCAGGAGTACTTCAGATTATGCCCCATCCCAGACGTGTTCCTCATGATAATAATCAGGTAGGTACCCCTGCTTGCTTCCCAGCATTTGTTCACACGAATGCATACAGCAAACTGATGTAGGCAGTTCTTAATCACCAAGTGGATAGGATAATAAAATTGCACATGTGGATCTCATGGAGGATGCATTGTTTTATTCCAATGCCATAGATATTAAAAAATGACAATGTATATTAAGCTTGCTATTAATTTTCTGTTAGTGTAAATTGAACTTTGAAAAAGAAAGTGTTTTTAAAGGGTATTGTTGAAGTAATATTCCAGGAGAAGAATAGTTCATCATATAGGCATTTTCCAGATGAGAAAGTAGGACTCAGGTGAGAGAGATGAATGACAAGAATTTTAACAAATGTGGAAGGGAAAAAAATTGGACTTAATATGTGATTCTTTGTTTTCATCCATTTCAGGTGTAGAAGAGTGAAATGGGTAATCAATACAACTTTCACAATTGTGTGGGGGATAGATGAGTGCTGTACTTATTGCCCATTTTCGTCTTCTGTGCCTGAAACTGACAAAAAAAAAGAATTCACATATGGGATTCTACTTTTGCTCTACCCTGAAGATTTTGTTGCCAAAATGGATTTTTGAGGTATCCAAAAGACATTAATTTTCCCCTTGCCTTGACAAAAAAAAAAGTTGCATACTTTACCTGTTCTCAAATTTGAGGATCCATAAGGAGAACTTGTTTCCTAGGGCAGAATCATTGTTGAAAATCATTGTTGCAAGTAATTGCTTAAAGTACTCTGATTATAGGGGAACACCCTTCCTTTTAGTTTTGTCAGCAATATTAGAGTATGATTGGCCTTTCCCAGTGACATCAGCATTTTTCTCTGATGCTGTTGTCAGCAGATTTCTTCTGTCAAAGAGGATCTTCTCTGTTCAAATTTATTGAGTCTTCATCTTCAATGCTCTCTTTCATTTGGAGCCACTTTATGCCCTTAACCTTTTAACTGTGTAGGGCGTAATATTGCGCCACAATCTGTACTGAAGATTAGGAATGGATGATGGAAATAGCACAATGAAGGGGTTAAGGCCAATTCTTCAGTGTGATGGTATAATATTCTCATTCTGAACATGAAAACCCTCTTGGAAGTAAAATGAGAATACAGGATGTCCATAAAGTCCTATGGGCGAATTTTTTTATTGTAGACCCTGAAGTAGCCTTTTTTTGTAGACTGACAACGTACCGGCCTTGGAATAGTGTCATCTTTTCTCCTTCCACTTTGGCACGGCCGAGAATCAATTTCCCACATCTGGTGTATCACGATTTTTTTCATTCATTTCAATGGAGAAGAAATTCAGACAACGATTCGAGGGAAATTTTGCCGTTCGACCCTATTGCAACAACTTCTTGCAGTTATCACGGTATTGATTGAATAATAGAGCGTTTTGGGAATTAAGAATCATAAAAATATGGAATTTACTCGACAAATTGGCTCAATATGTCGACCGCCGATTTCCAGACATTTTTTAGCCTTGGCAGTTGCATTTTTGGCTCCATCCATGAGAATTCCATCACCTTTCTGGCACATGGCTCTAGAGATATTCTCTTTCAAGTTGTTCAGATCTGTGAGCCTGTCCTTGTAAACAATGCCTTTTAAGTTGCCCCAGATAATAATAAAGATCACAAGGGATCAAAATGCGGAGATCGTGGAAGCCGTTTGCCATGGCTGACAATTTGGCAAGCTATACTCCATATGTCTGAACTTGTAATTAAAACATGGGTTTGGTAAATGAATTTTCAGTGACAGAGTGTAGAAGCAGAAGATGGGACACCATTCCGAGGTCTAATGATAAACAACCTACAAATAACAAAATAACAAAAGTTGGTTCCCCCAGATTCAGTATGAAAAAGTTGCCCATAGGTAGTCACTTAATGGACATCCTGTATTTGACAATCCTTGAGAGAAAATGCGTAAATAGATACCTGATAAAGCTTCAGTACCGAAATTGTAACCACTGTTGGTGTTAATCTCGGTGGACTCGTGTCGGAATTCCAGAGAGGATCCAGTCCGATTCCTTATTTTGGGTTTCTTCTTGGATCTGGTTCGTTACAAGACTGGGACTTTTGTTCTTCTCCCAGGTCAGCAGGGTGGATCGATACATCTGGTCGAGACGATCCTCGATCGAAGGCGCATCGGACGTCTACTTCTGTGTGCTCTGCCCCTTCACATCCTACTTGCAGTCTGAGGTGAAGAGCCACATGGTTGTGCACATTGAGGGATCTCACCGGCGACGTCGGGTCTCGCTCGAGAAGAAGAAGGGTCCTTAAGAGTAAAGAGTAGATCTTAATTGTTTCAGCGGCTACGAATTCCATGTTTCACTCATCACGCTCTGAGTGGCTTGGCATTTGAGTTGAACATTTCTTATCCCTTGCCCAAGCTGTGCAATGATTTTTTTTTCCTGCTCCTTGATCAGTGTTAGCATATTGGAAGTAGGAAGAAACAGACCTCAGGGGTTTCACCTAATTTGATGGAACTATTTAATTTGAAGCGTTTTTTTTTCCTTAATAAAATCAATCAAATCTACATTGTTAGCCTTTATAACATGAAAATTAAATCAATTCGTTTAACTTTGTTGTCTACAGCGATCCTAACTTCAAATTCTATATTTGGGAATTGGGATGTGCACTCATTAGTGCACTTAGTTTCCAAGTTTTGCATCATGAGTGGATGTCACTGTCACTTAGAGCAGTTGATGGGGCTACGTAAAGGATGACTCATTTGTACAGTTGGCTGATAAGTTACAGTATCCTCCAAAATTAACGAGCGGATTGAACGAATGGGAGGGGGGGGGGGGAGGGATAGTGCACCACACCATGCAGTGAGTGTGGTGGTGCCCTCACCCACCGGCTACTCTCGTCGCTACTTTTGAAAGAGTAGCGCATTTGTATTCAGTACTCCCGCCTCCCGGTTTGTTTCATACCGTTTAATAGTGCCTACAGGAGGCTGACATTCATCGGTCAACTTTCTAAATGGGTCACCCTGAATGACTTTTCCTCCTTTCAAACTTGATAGGGCGATGAGGTAGCTCCTTGTTTCTCATCTTCGTCGCAATAGAGTAGCAGGAAACGATGACTGGCCGCGTGCCGACCGATCGCACATAAGTGCAAGGTGTGATGGCGATGACTGGCTGGATTCCCGGTCTGGGGGGGGTCACCCCTACGTCGTATCAACGTCATTCTTCGCACACACTAATCCAGTTGCCAAGAAGAATTCTACCTGGAACGACAGCAAAGATAATCTTCGTCAGTCTCCAGGCACTATTTCTGCAAACTCTTCGAAATAAGAACATCGCTGTTAGCGGTTTCGCTGATTTAATAATACATTCATCGCTCTTGCAGCATCAATAGCCCGTCGAGTTCGTCCAGATATGTCAATGTGTTCAATCCTATTAAAAAATAGTAAACATGTACAATCCTGCTACATTTATGAGAGCTGCTGCTGCAAGTTTTGTGATTGCTGCAATCAAGCGGGGCTCTAGCTCAAGCGAGAGAGCGAGTGGATGTAAATATGGGGATAGAAGACAACAGAACCGAGTAAAATACATCAAACTACTGACGGCATGTGTTGGGAAGGGAGAACCGCTCGCGGATATAATGAGGGTGTGCATTCCCCCTCAAGGAATTCGTATCCGGACGATGGAGGAAGGAAAGGCAAATTCCTTTTCCCAGTTTCATTATGGAAAGAACGAATTGATTCAGGATTACCTCTCTTCTCTGGCTGTGGCAAAATTTCAGTGCCAGTTTGGGTTTTCTAGCATGCCAAAAAAAGGACATCAGAAAGAGTGCTGCCTCGAAGATGGCTCATCGGATCGAGAGGCACACGAAGTGAAACTTCCTCGTGAGCGCCAGAGAGAAAATTTGAAAAGAAAAATTTGGTTTGCATGCGGCTGGGGTCTATCTATAATTGAATCTCCACCCCTCTATTGGCATATTTTTTTAATGCAACGGCCAACATCCTACGAAGTGATTGAATTCCTGATACGAGGGTTCCTTCGATTTTCATGCTGATGATTGTTTGCTGTTGGGCTCTCTCCAATTTTTCCACAGAGATGATATTGAACGAGGAGGGGGCGATTGTTATTACTGCAATTTCTCCCACACGTGGACCCGTGCATTCGAGGATGCTGCATGGAGGTCTCACTTAGGTATCTATGGGAGCATTCTAGATGAAATGGGTGCCGTGATTGGACCAGGAGAACGAAGCTGTCTTCATCGTGGAAAACCGCTTGGCTCGCCGAGGATTTATCTCGCGATGCCCGTTCAATTGTATTAACTTTCTCTCTATTCACAGGGGTCAAGAGATAGCTTAGGTTCTGCATCAGCCACCGTGCTGTTATTCGGTGACTAAAGCATTAATATCGCAGGAAAAGTTTTTGAACAAATTGTGTATGAAACAATAATTAACTGCCGATTTATCATTTTATGCCGCTGGGCACGTTTTCGTTTACCCGAACATCGAATGCAAACACTTACGAATAAAGTGGTTCTTTCCAAGCCAAGGAAGAAAATGGGGCTTCGCCTTCGCCGTCTGCTTTGGTGGTGTTCCTCTTTCCCTTCCTCCCCTGCCTAGATGGGAGATGCGAACCCTCTGCTCATCGCATCCATCCATCATCCTCCCTTTCTAGCACATGGGATCACAATCAAGTCGGTTTGACATAGAAGTTTTGGGGAGAACGGGCGGCAGGGCTTACGTGCACTTAAGGCCATGTGTCCTGGAATTCGCGGAATGCGGGCGACGCGATTCGCTAACTCCGTGGCCGGGGTCATCAATCAATCTCGATGGACTTGCGTAACGTCTCGGAGACGAGGGTTCGTTTCTACTCGGTCGCGGTCCGGTTCGTGATTCCACTACCGTCGAACTTGGGAAACTTCTGTCGATATATTATATTTATTCGTCGACCGTATGAAACGGTGGTGACGAAACGTTTCCGGTCATCACCTGCTTATTCGCCGTCGTCTCAGGAAACGGGAGTATCCGTGTTTCAAGGGACTCCTTGTTGTTCATTCAGCGATAGGACCGTTAAGTAAGCAAATTCCACCAGTCTTGGTCTCTTCGATTAAAGACGATTGCCCTTCTTCGTCCAGTTAGTCACTCAGACGGAAAGTTTCATTTGAAGTAAAATACTAATGTCCGAGAAAAAGACAAGCGATCGTCGACAAAAATTTAAAATATAGTGCACCGAAAGTCAAGTCAACTGCTTAGTCTATCATATGTTTTATTTTGTCATTATAAATAAGTCTTGAAGTCATAGGTTACTTGCAAAGAAAATATAAAAAAAAAACCTATCCACTAATATCTGTCCATTCTTACCTGCATATATTAGACAGTTCCCAAACGGATCGAGACAGGATATCGAATTGCAGGACTCCACAGAGAACTCTTTCTGTATCGAAGACGATTGCTCAATTAGGATAGAGGTCTTTAACAAGTTTTTTCCCCTGTAGTAATCCATGTATTTTTCAAGGACGGTTGAAAGTCGAAACAGTTAAGTACCAATTCCAAGACTCGAGCCCAAAGATGGAACCCCAAGGCCCCATCAAAGCCGATGCAACTTTCGCTATCGTTTCCCTCACCTACAAGTGAGGAACATGCCAACGCCATTATAGTTTCAAGAGTCCATCACTTAAATTTGATGAGTGATTCTCATTCACCTTCCTTACCTTCTAATTGATCTTAGTGTCCCCTCCTTAGGTTGGTCATTTTCCTTCAGTTAAATTTTTTCCACCCACCCATCCTTCACGTAAGTAGTCTAATTCAATTGAAGTCAACCCTCTTTTAGATGAGGGTCGACTTAAATTGGTTTTGGCAGTGCCAAAGCTGAAACAAGTAGAAGAGAAACACGTTGTCCCAACCATCCACGAGTGGCTATTTTGGTAGTTGCACCCCATGCAAGTGACACGAACCACTCCTTGGAGAATTGAGCGATTTCAGTCGTCTGCTGGGAAAGTAAGGAGATTGCCTGAAATCATTTAAATTTATTCTTCGACGGCAGACAGTGCATCCAAGAGTAATAAAAAAGGGAGGATAATCAATCACAAATTCCAGTCACAGGTCACAGTCACATGCTTTCACACCATCCTTAAAATCGGAGATCGCAGGCGGAATATTCATTACCCAAAACGGCGACTGACGATCGCCCTCAGCGACGAAATGAAAATAATTACACGAAAAAGAGGGGGAAGTTCCCTGCGCATCTCCGTGGTTTTCTGCATCTAAAAGTATATCTTACCGGAGTAACCACCGCGTCCCCCGCCGAATTCATAAAACGAACCCATTTGTATATTTGTATAATTATGCACAAAAACCCCCCTTGCTCAATACTGAATGCAACGGAAGGACAAAAAAAAAGGGGGGGGGGGGAAAGAATCTCCCTCCTACTCATCCAGACACACAGTGCGAACGATGACCTCGGTGACAGAGTACGGGTCGCAATTGGAAGACGGTCGCCGATCCTCCAGGTAGCCTTTCTTCTCTTCGGCCACCGTCCGTGGGATCCGGATGCTCGTGCCGCGATTCGCCACACCTGCAACCAGAAACATGGAGTCAGTCCCAACCGCAACGGGGCAGGGCCGATAAACCAGTCTTTCTGCATCCAACGAACGATGCGGCACCCAAAATAAACCCCGCGAAACAAAAGCCCGACTGCCGCGTTCGGAAAAATAAACGAGACGAACCTGCAGAGAAGTCGTGGATGGACGAGGTCTCGTGCAGCCCCGTCAGCCGCCGCTCGTTATCCTTCCCCTCGTGCGGATCGTACGCCTTGATGTGACGAATGTGATGTCGAGACAACTTATCGATCGCCTTCTCGATTTCCCTATTTAAAAAATACCAAAAAATCGATCACCTTCGATCAGGAGACACGCCCCACGAAAGAAAGCCAACTCACGCGATCCCATTCTCCTCCCTCATGGCCGCGGTGGAGAAGTTAGTATGCGCCCCCGCCCCGTTCCAATCCCCTTGCATGGGCTTCGGGTCCAGCGACACCACGATCCCGAAGTCCTCCGCCACCCGGTGGAGGAGGAACCGCCCCATCCAGAGATCGTCACCCATTCGGATCCCTTCGCACGGACCGATCTGGAACTCCCACTAGGGGTACACCGAAGATCGCTGCGGTCAGCTCAACGGAACGAGCAAGAATTTATCAAGATCCCTGTAGTTTCAAAGCTGCTTGCAGCTTTGAAACTACAGGGATCAGTTCCCGTTTAGAATTCCATCGTCGCTTCACTGAAGCGACATGCGTGAAAAACTAGATTCCTTACTACACGGTTATCACATAACCTCAGTAGAAGTCTAATGCATGGAGCTCATCCCTACGCATCAGCCTCGACCCACCTGAGCCGGCATGACTTCGGCATTGGACCCGCAGATCTCCACCCCGGCGTACAAGCACGCCCGATAGTGCGCCTCCACCACGTCCCTCCCGTACACCTTATTGGCCCCGACTCCGCAGTAGTAGGGACCCTGCGGCCCCGGGAAGCCGTTCTTCGGCCACCCGAACGGGTGCATGTCGTCGTCCAACAGCGTGTACTCCTGCTCGATCCCGAACCAGGGCTCCTGGTCCTTCGCCCGCTCCATCACGGTCTTGCAGATGTGTCGCTTGTTCGACTCTGCGCGGGATCCCTCGACGTTCAGCAAAGACAGATTCGAAAAAATTGGGGACCGAAAGAGCCAGCGGTACCTGTGGGCTTCCTGTTGTACTTGTACGTGTCGCAGAGCACGAGCTTGTTGTTCCCCTGGAGGAACGGATCAGCGTAGACGGCGCAGGGATAAAGGTAGATGTCAGAGTTGCTCCCCTCCGCCTGGTAGGTCGAGCTCCCGTCGTAGTTCCATATCGGCAGCTCTAAAAATGGATTTACATATTGCGTAATCGGCTGCATGCAACGGATCGACACGCATCAATGGTTTTCATTCGCACGATGCGAACATCCAGTCTAATGCGATGGAACGAGTTGGCGTTAAATGCGCTCTTTGCATGCGCTTCGGTCCTTTCTGGCCTCGACCGTTTAAAAGGAATTCAGTCACCGGAGGCAAAAGCTGAAGACGGAGGCCGTCGTGTCGTCTCCCTCATCTGCGAATAGGCCCCGAGGGGCTTCTTTCCCCCTCTACACGCGGCATAGGGCTTTACGAGCAGAGTCCTTGCAACATCTCAACGGGTGGATTTACGACGTTCCCCCGCACATCCTGACCCCCTTTTACTTGCACTTGGCAGGAATCCCGTTTGTCGTGAATCCCTCTTTCA
>CAJPEV010004560.1:0-21038 GCA_905338385.1 Darwinula stevensoni | reverse complement strand
ACCCTCCCCCCCCCCCCCCCCCTCTTCCACTTTCGTAACTTTGGAACTAATACTGCCAGGAATGTGCGCGACGGCCTCGATGAAAGTCGTGAAATAGCACGATACTAAACATTTACGGCAGAATTAATTGTAAAAATTGGACTCAATCTTCTTTTCAAGACCTAGTATTTCTCTAAATTCAGGGCCCGTTGATATTTCTTTTTTTAGGAAATCAAAGAAAAAAAAATTCCAGGGACAAGTGCATTTCTCAGAGTAATTGCTCTGTTGTCATTGCCTGATCCCCACAGGAAGACGACGCATGCAGGATCTTCCATTGTTATGGTTTTGGTGAACTCCGATCGGAGTTTCCCCCGTGTGGTAGTCGAGATAATCTATGCGTTACATCTGTCGGACTAACGAGAGTTCCGAGATCATTTTTGGCAAAGCAAGTCTCGTTCCGACGAGACACGAAAAAGCTGGGATTCGCTATGCAAAACTTCTGTGACGTCGATCGTGGTGCTATCGGCCGGCCGTTGACGACCGGGAGCGGGTCCTCGTCGAGGAGAGAGCTTTCCCTACGTCTCGTCGAGTCACGGACGAAACAGAACGGAAGAAACGGACGAACGCGAAGTCCCAGTCGATGGGAGATCTCGGGATCCTGCTGGCTCTCGAGAATCGACTCCATCGGCCGATACGATCGAATCGCGAGAGACCTCGGCTTCCGAGGTCTCTCGGAGTCGGTGCTCGCCGACCGGATGGAGCCGCTCGGCAACCGCTGCGACGATCGCCGAAGAGTAGCGGGATCCTTGCATGCGGTCACGGCGAGTCCGGCGGCAGAATCAGAGGGGTCCATCGCCGTCGGGCCGTCGCCGTGGTGGGGGCGGAACGACGAGTCGGGTACGGTTCCGACACGTCGTGCCGAGTCGGGCGGTGTCGCAGCGATTCGCAATCGTCGTGCACGGACCTCATCCTCCAAACGCAGGGATTCGCCTCCGTTCGTCTTTCCAATTTTTTCTTCACGAGAGGAGGTTCCTCGATTCCTGTCGTAACCGATGACGATGCCGACGGATCGGTAATCCGGTGTCACTGCAAACTTCCCTCGTCGTCGTCGCACGAAGAAAGAATCGCTTCTCGGAGAGAGCATGGCACTCCTCGCGAAAAGGAACCCTTTTGACGGTTTGAAATATTTAGTGAATCTTCATGTAAATGATTCGTGTCTTCTCTGGCGATTCTCATGCTCCAAGGCCTCATTTCCTTGCTGTTAGGGATGTCATCTCGCAGGGTTCTCAGTCTGTTTTGTGTTGATTTCGACATACTCGTTCTTTTCGTTTAAGTCATACCAGCCAACTCATACGGATCAGTTTACTACGCGATAGAGAGTACTTTTAATAACATTTACTAGGAACTGAAACCGTGCGATCCCGAAAAGACAATCCTCTATGCCGCACAAGTCATCGATCCCTAATTCGTTCGAGCCGATTCAGTAGTCGGCACGAATTCAGTAGTCGGCTGTTGGGCACGAATGTAATATTTCAGTTTTATGTATTTTTCGCGCAGTTGTTCTGAGAAACATGACTCCACTGATCGTCCATCGATACCCGACTTGTCGGAATCCAATTGGCATTTTTTTGCTCCAGATCTGATGTGGACTCGGATGATTAGTATTTGTCAGACTTTAAAGCTAGATCAGTAATTGAGGGCTACAAAAGACCTCGCACCGAGGTCTTTCAACGATGGTCAAAATGCAAACAGCAGTTTTTCTCTCGAGATCGCTGTATTTTTGGGATGATCTCTTTTCAGAGTTTTAATCATGAGAGGCCTCAGATTTTGACCTATAGAGCAAGGTGAGCGGTTCCTCGTTTGTTGGAGTCGGTCCTGTAGTTTTGCTTCAGGTCCCGGGGTATTGCATATTACGGAAGTTCAACACTTTCATCGCTACATCAGTTCCTTGGGCCTAAAAAGGCACACAACTTCGAGATGAGTTTTTCGTTGCTTCATTTGTCGAAATTAATTCTTAAGCTTTTGATCCAAGTCGGAGGAGTAGTGGAAGTAGTGGGTCGTAATGGATCGGTGACTTTGAGACCTTGGCGAAATAATGAAGGAAACCGATGTTGAATTCAATGCATGAATGTAAAAGAGTGGAGTTATGAGATTGGAAAGTTGCATCGTACAGATCCATTGCACTACGTTATATTGCTATGAGCCTTATTGCGCCTTATTATTACTATCCTATGTCCTCTCGGAGACGGTATTTGCACCAGCCATTCTTGTACCTATCACGTTCAACATCCATTAGGCGCCCGAGACTTAAGCAGTTGGGTTTCTCATGGCTTCTTGAAGCCACCTCTCCACGTTTTTTCTATCTCTAGCAAGCGAATCACGGATAAAAGCAATGCGTCATTGTGATTCGGATTAGTCGCACAGAGACGAAAAGAAATGACTTCGAACACGCGAGAAGCAGAATGTCGGAAAGAGTGAGGAGACACGAATGAAAAAGCATTCTTAAGAAAAGTGTGGGATTTATTTGCCTCTACGGATGCGGTTCCAAAAGCCCGACGAATGGTCATAAGTTAACAATGACGAGGCAGTTCATCGTTTCATATAAATAGTTTCGTGCAAGATAAAATTAAGGTATAATAAGGTAGACAGGATCAGACTTTCTTTGGCTGAGTTTCTCCTATATAGGGATCACAGTGAATCGGTGGAATCGAAATCCGCATATAGTCAAAAATCGGAGTCCTTCATGGTGGTGTCGGTGGGAGGCTGCGGGGAAGGCGTGCGACTTGTATTATTCCTGTTCGGGATGAGGTAGGGAGAGAAACGTGGATTGAGAACCAAAGACTGAGATCTGCTCGCTCCGATCCCGAATCCAGGAATGCTTTGCAGAGCTGCCCATTGAGTCCACAGTTGCGGTAGGTTCAACGGCCCCGAGGACGACGGTGACGACGACGACGACGACGAAGATGATGACGATTTTGGAATGAAGAGCCCTCCTCCCGTGGGAGTGGATGGAGCGAGCGGCGACGAGGCAGCGGCAACAGCAGCAGCAGCGGCAGCGGCAGAGGAAGCCCAAAGGTGGGCTCGGATCGCCCCCAGTTGTCTCTCGAAGGCAAGCGAAGAGGAAGTAGATGCTTCATTGCCGTAGGGGAGAGGTAGAGGTAGAGGTAAGACGGGGGGGAAACTTCCCCCTCCCCCTCCCCTTCCGTAGCTCCCCATTCCCAGCAGATATCCATCCAACTCCCTACAGCTTCAAAATAAAGCCAAACACTCCTTCACGCATCACGCTAACGAAGATCCACATACAACTGGCTTCCCGTTCGTACGCATTCGAAGATTTGGCGAATTCGATCATCGTATCGCGCAGCCTAACGAAACGAAAAGCAAACTTTTTGCGAAACGTCGAAAAACGTTGGGGGTCTGACGCGACCTACGCACGTTGTGGAACGGTCAACCACAAAGACGAGGGATGGAAGGAAAGAAAAAAGGAACGATACGTCCTATGTGCGTGAGTCCTCCGGGTTTTTTTTTCTCTCTCTCTCTCTCTCTCTCTCTCTCTGTGGCGGCAGGAATTTATTACGTAGAAAGGTGGAGGGAGGAGGGAGATTATCACGTGCGTATAGAAGCGTATCAACGCCATGGCACCTAATTGTCGGCTATGTGACATGTGTACAAATTATTATTTGCTGCATCTCTCTCTCTCTCTCTCTCTCTCTTTCTCTTCCTGCTTCTGGCTCTACTCATTCATTGTGAAACGGTGACCCTAATTACAAGGCGCCAGACTCTCCGATTATAATGCAGGGAGAGTAATTGAAAATGTGCCAATTGCTCTCAGTCACCTCGCCCGTAGCAGGGAATCGTGCCGAGCAGATGATCAATGAACGCGGCCGATCGTTCTGAATCTTAGCACCTAAGCATGACGCGTTCGAAAGAGTGACGGTTCGCAGTTTGCTCCGAGTCGTAACGTCCGGTTGCAATCGCGAGGACTAGTGCCGCAAACTTTGGAGATTCACCGACGACTTAAAGTATCGCACGCGGGGAACTTCTCTTCGGTCTTTTTCCAAAACGGCAAGATCGGCTGTATGCGCAACCGAGACCCCTCAGAGGAAACCGTTTACCCTTCTCCTCCTGACAATTACTCTCAAGCAAATTCATAAAATCCTTAATCACTGCACCGTGTGACCTCGAGTCAACACTTTAGATTGCTTCCTGCTTCCTCTTTCCCACACTTCTAGTCCAAAGTGGAAAGGAACAAAGATCCATGCACTCACTTGTCGAACTCGGAGAGACGAGACGAATCTCGGAATCCTTTTGCGAACGGATTGCTGTCGATTTTCAACTTCGTGATCTGCAACATCGGGTGAAAAAAAGAGACTACTTTTACGTTCGTCTTACGATGAGGAAGAAGTGAAAGCGAAAAACAAATCGGCTTCGGTGGTAATCGACAATAGGCCTACTTGCATTCGGTTGACCCGTCTCGTTGAACCCCATCTTCGTGAGATCGGAGAGAGGAGGGTTTAATGGATTCGGAAATCATCGATGACGTCGCGAACCGTGTCGGCGACCCAAATAAATGACAAAAGTCTGCAGTTGATAATTTGGAATCCTTGGAGAACCCGAGTACACCGCCCACACGAGTCCACATCGTAGGGCTAATCGGTCGAAAGCTACTGATTTCAGATAGAATGCCTTCAAGTCGGCTTACGTAGCGATTAGTGCAGGAGGGTTTTAGCAGCCCTTTTTATGTAATGCACAAGGGATTTATCGGCTCTGGTACGTGGTTTTCTCACACTTATTTTCATCTTAACTCTCATTCGATTTTTTTTTGTTTTACACCTTAATGCTTTCGCTTTGAAAGAGTGTCGTGCAGTGACATCACGATTATTTTTTGTGCTTGCTACAATGAAACCATCCGTGGTGAAGAAAACTTGAGAGTACTCGTCCCACGACAGAGGAGGATGAGCCTGCAAAATAGTTCTACCGTACAGTCCACTTGCTTTAAATTCAAATAGAAGCAAAATGACAGTGCTTGCTATACTCGAGAAACATTTCAACCTGTCACTGTCCGTACGATTCTGTTTTCTTCCAGTTTCGATGAGCACTTCGACACGATGCTTACAGTTGAACGCAAAACGTTTGAAGCTTTTTCACACGATGTTTCACCATGTTAGAATCGTTCCATACTCGACTCAAGATTGTTGAGGTCGCCGAAAGGGGGATCCTATGAACCGCTCGGGTGCTAGGGTACTGAACCCTCAAGGATTTTTTTACCTTGTCCGTGATATTTCAGATCATTATTTACTTCCTACTTTAGTCGTCGCTGCAAAAAAAAAAAAGCGTCATCCAAAAAATTGCATTAAGCCTGCTAGTGAATAAATCCAATAAAAGAAAGCTTCTGGGAGGAACTACAAGGTATTCCCCCGTGCCACGGATTGCCTGTAGTCAGACACAAATTCTGAATGCACTGCGAATAACTGAGATAGGTGAAAACTTGATCATTTTAGTTGTTCAGACTTATGAAAGAGCTGTTTTCTTCCAACAAATGTAAGTATTCCTCGGTATCAAAGCCGACTTGGAGGGCATTTGCTCAATAATTTAGCAAAAATTTATTTATTCGTTTGAAATTTCCAACATGCTCTTCTCAAAAAAAAAACTCATACATCCTAAAACCAGCAATGAAGCGCCAGAATCTCAGCTGCATAATTACCCACAGCTCTGCAGTTACACAGACGATTTTATCTTTAACTGTGGATGAGTGCATGAGATTTTGAGGAGTAATGACTGCAGATCGGTCTCCCTCAGCTTAGCTCAGGTTAGACAGTCGTGCCAGACTGGGAGCCGAGGTATCGTGGGCCAAAGCTAGACTCTAGGGTTTATTTCGGCTTAGGTCAATCTACAGGGCTTACATTTAGATTGATATCTGCTCTGCTCCTTAGCCTGGGCCCTGTTCCTCCATATAGGCCCGAGAGACGCAAGTATGGTTTTGCCGCCCTCATTCATTCCTAATTATTCAATGCTATTCATTCTCTGAATCTAGCCTTTTTTCATCATCATTTTTGGATACCACGTTCTTCGCATTTCTATTCCGTTTTTGCTCTCTCAATATTTCTTCATTACGTCATTCTTCTGAGCAGTGGACAGAACAGTTCGAAAAGTTTCTTAGCCTACAGCTGCATTTGATATTCGCACTCAGGTTGTAATCGTACCATAAACTTATAAATCATAATTCACCCAGTGAAATGGAGTCATTCTTTGCTCCTTTCCTTATCGATTGTGAAAAGATCTTTTGAGCACGGATCCCACCAGAGTGCTTTTCTTCGTGGCTGGTGGTTTCAGATCGGGTGGTGTCACGAGCATCGCCATAAATCCACTTCCATAGAAAATTTTACACTGGTTACATTGTTAGCATGATTTGAGCTTTCTCCAACCAGTGGAGTGTGAAATTATTGCGGTCGTGAGATGGGCTTAAGCTGCGGGCACAGTCAGCAGCTAACCGTTCCGCCATACTACATCCATTTCGTTAAGCTCACCTTCGCTTGCGAAGGAATTCGCGAAGAAACTTGATTACGCTGTTAAGTTTCAGTTCTGTTTCCCCGAAGAGGATCTTCAATTCTTTCGGATTCCAAGAGTTCCTTTCCCCATTTTTCCCTTCTCATTTCTGGTCTTTCCGTTTGTATTGACATACTTGAGATGCTCCAGGAAGCAAGGTCACGCTAAAATTTATCATTACTCGTTCTGCTGTTTTGTTTGTTGCTGTTGAAATTCTTGGGCGCAGCGTCATGTCCTAGAATTATCATGGAAAGGCCAACTATATATTTGTTATTGTCACAAAAAACTTGACAACTTTTGCGACGAATATCTCACGTCTAGATAGGTTTTCTTCTTTCCCTTTTTTTTTGGAGGGGGCGTCATCTAATGCGATTTCGCTCTGCTTTGCGATAGGATTTCGGACATCTAGTTTCCTGTGTTTCTTTTAGAACTTGAGATTCAGTAGCTTAACACGGTCTCATCCTATGGATGTCATAAACCCGTATCTCACCCGTCCAGATAGATGTGTAGCCAGTTGCGCGTGCTTTCGCTCTCATTCCTTGATATTTTTGCCTGTTCGAGGTGTGTAATCCGCATGTGAACATTATGTTCGTTAGTTTTCATCCTTTTAGTACACCTAGTCTTTGTGGAAAAATGCACGCTGATACGAAGCTATCCCTTTTTTTGGCAAAATTTTCGAACGTATTGTCTTCGTTAGAAAGGGAAATCCTGCTCTATGCTACGCTATGGTGCAACGAGAAGGGGGATAAGCTAAAGGCATCGATGGACAGAGGGTTTAAATGACACAGGTGCATCTGGAGAGGCGATGGGTATACTTTGATTATGAGGTCATGCTTCCAGCGTTCGCCATCTTTGGGTGAAGCACGGTGTTGGAGAATTGCCAGGTGAGACGTGCGTCTACAGACCTGGTCATACACGGATTCCGAACTTCGGCCAACCTCACTCAAACTTTCATCAGAGGACCGTGCTATTTACATCAAGTTCCTTGGCACTCATTCCAATGAAAAAACGTCACCTATCGAGTTCCTCTGCTTTCAAATTTCTTCGCAACTAACCTAACGATAGGCCAATTCGTATCAAGTCTATAAGATTTCAACCGTTGTCGTCAATCTTAACACGGAATGAGCAAAAGTTCACCATTTTGGGAAGTGAGGCGAATTTCGGTTTATGTTCCATTGTACGTATGCCTTGGCCTGCAATGGCACCTAGATTCAAGAAATTTGAGAATGTGTTCTGATTGGAGGAGAGTCAACCTCAAATGTCCCACAGGATGTCGGAAAACATCGGCAAATGCCGTCTACCCCCTGACCAATCACAGCCCTCCGTACAGCACTGTTGGATGGCGGCCGTACTGGACAACCCCGATCAATTGATTCCTTCTCCAGATATAGTCTGTCTGTATTCGCTCCATGAGATGAATGCGCTTTACGCGATGGGGACATTTAGCTCTCGTCTTTTCATCATAGCATCCTATTTGTCAGTACTCTCTGGAATGGAGAATCATACGAGTACATTGACACGAGTTTTATTGAATTTTCGTTCTAAGTACGTCTATAACATGCCTAAAAGGAATGTAAATCAATTCGATGTTTCAAACCTCCTAGATACGTAAATTCTCATAGGAGGAGTTGAGGCCATTAGGACGTGTTTAGCCGAAATCGGTCCTGAAATGACGGGCCTTATACACATGGACTTCTAGCCCGCGGGCGATCCATTAATGCCCTGTACCATGAAAACCTCCAGTGCGCCGCCTCATTCGCAAGGAGAGGTCTGGATTCCAGACCATTTGTGTTCTCCTTCATAATTATGAGGGTCCTCATCCTGTTCATACGACAAACGCCACCTTTTATGAAATGATCTAGAAAGTGTTATCCCACTCTGCTTTCAGTCAGAGTCCAAAGCTAGTATCACTTGTTCGTATTCAACGAGTATTTGGGTTGACAGCACTTCAGTAACAATGACGAAATTACAATTGTTTGTCCCCTATGAGATACAACCTTCTACGGACATGAGTCAAAACATGCCTAAGTTGTCTAGAGTAATCGCTTCTATTGGTAGTACTCTTTGGTATTACCTCACTACTTGTAATCTGTAAAAGACAGCCCCCGTCAAGGAGCAAGGGGTCCTTGCTCTTCCTCGGCGGGGTAAGGCTAACGGTATACTACTATCGGAAATGGGTGCAGCAGTTATTACAGTAAGGGCCGCCTCTTGATTTCTCGATTGTTAAAGCATTTCATTACTTCGAGTTCTAGTTCACTCGTAAATGTCCCAAAAACCCATGGTTTGTACTGAGTAAATAATAATAAGTGAATGGAGACATACGTTCTCATTCGTTCCGATTAAGTGAGTACTTCCTGAGTGCTTTTCAATACTTCCATTACTAACTACTTTAAGACCAAGGCGCGGTCAAGACGAATGATGTTTATCTACGACTCATATGTCGAAGTCCGTTAAGTAACTTTTGTAATTTTTGCTGAGGAGCACCCAGTGGTACATCATCAGTAGTAAGTCTCAAAACTTTCAGTACTTCCATCTCCCAAACTTCCAGGACTTCATTATGCGTAGTTGTATTAAAATACACATTCGCGGTGAAAGGTGCCCTCTTCATTCTTGTCGTGTTAGTATTTCCTTGTGGACTCTGCTTTCAGATATCCCATATGCCGAACTACTACAAGTGAAATTTGGTAAACTCAGAGATCTTTGGGAAGGGAGGATATATCATATACCAGTTTTGAAGTTCTTAAGCGAACCTCACTTGTGAGGGTGGGAATTTGTGTTACAAAATTAGAATATATTACACTTTCATCCCATCAGGTAGTGTCAAGTTATAATAAAATTATCTCCATGTGACATGAAAAGTCAAAAGGCTGAGGACCATTTGAGAGTGCATTCATCGGCAAATTACTCGATGACAGAATCGAATCCGAACCATCCATGACTCATGATCGTCTAATCCCATAAGTGAATCGCAAATCCTTTGAGAAAAGAAAAATCACTATCCGCGATCCTCCTCTGGTACCACGATATTGTTTTCAAACTTGTTTCTGCCGTTTTCAGCTTTTGAGGAAGGGTTGGTCTCTGTATCACGCAGAGAAATTTTTGACGATCGACAAGCGAAGATACATGATCTTTTGCTACAGATTTTATCGTTATAAGGAATGAATGGGAAGCGGAAAGGCTCTCACTACGGTAAGTATCGTGGATGATTTGGCTCGGTCGACTACTACCGTTATCGTCACGAAACAGTTAACACTTCCGGGGGATTCTGACATCAGGAACGATAGGCCGACGTTCTTAGTGCACGCACGAAGAGGATAAGGTTGACTCACCAATTGGTTTTGATATGCAGTGACAGCAGTGAAGACTGTTTCCGGGAAGACATAGGTATGGAAGTGCTCGCGGTCGAGGGAAATGACTGGATCTGTCCTCCCTTCCCTCCATTTCACCAAATGGACCCGGGGTTGATACCGATGCATCGAGTTCAACACGATCTATATTGGAGTCGATCGATTTCGACAGTCGGCTTGGCGCCTCGAGAGGTGAGGGTAGCATAAAAACGGTAGGCTTGACGGATGGAGCTGGTGGAGCAAGTTCCGTGAAACCTTCCGTATTTATGCTAGTGAGGATGACGAAGTGTTCGAACCTGTCCCTGTTTGTCCATCTCGTTGTTGGTGAGTTTCACCTTCTCGAAGGAGACGACCTGCTTGCGGAGTTGTTCGGAGGAGAACGGAGAATCGGGATGAGGATAGAGCCTCGGAGGAGCCGGAGGGTCTGCTTTCCCGGCGACGAGCCAGGAGCTCCGATGATAGGCGTACCGGTACCTCTTCCCATCCACGGGGACCACGTCTAGGAGGACCCCGAATTTCCCTCCCGCCTTCAATCCGCTGAACGACACCCGCACCGTCGGGAACATCCTCCTGCCACACGGGGGGAATTCCGTAATGAGGGGACATTAATTCTCGTGTGATTATCGCCTGCATTCGGTGGCATTTAGCCAACGAGAGCACAAATCATCGAGGGAAAAAATGGGAAGGTGTAAAAGGGAAGTGATCTCCTCTTGATGAGGGGTGGACACGCACGCCCTATTCTCTTGTATTGTGTCTGTACCCTTCTATATCCTTCCACGTCGATATCAACCTTTCAAAAGGCGGGAGAGAAACGATTCTGTCTAGGCCTACCTTTTTTTTTTAGACCTACCCCTCTTTATTATCATGGTCCGGCTCGATATTAATCATGGCTCGTATGTGTCTGCATCGGAATTGACGCCAGAAAGGAGGGGTGATAAATATGAAAATGACATGATGGTGCGATGGAAATGTCACCTCTTTTGACATTATCCAGACCCCCTATTGTGTCCATACTTCCTCTCCTGAAACAAAGAATATCCCAGCTAAGTATCCTTATCAACATCCATCATCCTCTCGGTCTCGATTGGGGAACGTAACCCACTCTTTATTCGCATCCCATTTTGGCTGAGGCGATTACAGAAATCATTGCATCCGATGCGGGTCTTCCTCTCTCTTCTGGAGACTGGCTGACTCGATTCATAACCGATCGAGAATAAAAACTGTCATGTTCTTGTATCGCACGGTTCCTCTACGATTTAGGTAGGCCTACCTAACTTTCCCATTTCGTTTCACCGAGTCAATCCCGTCTCCTTTCGAGCCCCTTATTCTAACCGTCCGTCCATTCTGAAAAATCTTGGATTTGCTGCTTTCTCACCGCTGCAGCTCAAATCTCCAGACAAGGAAGATTTCATCTCGTCTTCCCTTTCCTCAATGTTACTTGGAGCAAATAGAGGAAGCAAATTACTTTCTTCGAAGAACATGAGAGGGTTCAAGATCTGTATCTACTTAGCGCCCCGCGAGAGAAACCCAGCCCCGTGAAACGATTGTGGATCGTATATAGTAAGCCGGAGGTCTCCGACCGAGACTACTGGTATCGACACAGATGACTTTTCACATGTCTTGAAAATGATGCTCATATTCTTCGGAAGCTCATTTAGAAAATTAGCGATCGCTGGATCGCTAGCCAACCTGTTCTTTCGAGCGAAGAGGACTGGTTCTTATCTGTAATAAGGAGGATAAGCGCGATGGAAAATTCTTCCACCTCCCATCATCCGTGCACTTCCGTGCTTCTTGCAAGGTGCCAAGATTCTTTACTGTACGAGCAGGAAGAAGGGGAGTTGTGGATATTTACCTGCCGGTTTTCGTGATGATCATCTCCGTGCCGAGTTCATGGAATTTGTCCCAGAGCTCCTTCGTTTCCAGGTGACATTGTACCCCTCGGAGATCTTCGCTGTTGCATCTTTCTCTCAGCTGCGGGTTGACTTGAGTCTTGTTGTTCCTTTCTGATCCTTTTTTCTTCTTTTTTCTCTCCTCCTTCCCTTCCCCATCCACATCCACGTCTTCTTCCTCCTCTCCCTCTCTTTCTTCTTCGTCACCTTCTTCTTCTTCTTCCGTTCCGTTTTCTTCTTCCTCTTCCTCCTCTTTTAGACATTTTTCCACTTCTAAATCCCCTGGGAAGAGAAAGGAGAGGTTAATCCTCATGAGCTCGATATAGAGAATCTATTCTCTAAAAATGAATTATTATTTAGGTGGAGCCGGAAGCAATGAATGAGGAAGATCAATGAATGTGTCCATGCTAGCCCACGTACCAGAAATACCGACCGTTACAAAACTCTTAGTAGACCTTAGTTTCCTGCTGCATTCAACCTGGAAGATTGTTAGATAAAACCTACATAAAACACAAATGCTACATTTATTTCTGCTTCTTGCATTTCGATGGAAATAATCCGCGTAACAGCCATCATATGAAGATCGTGCGCTAAAGAACGCGATAGATAGATAAGTGAAACAAATTCCGACCCTGCCATTTAGTAATCACATAATCTAAGGTAACACGAAACCCAATCTGCCTTTATCAATCAAATTACCCCTATGTCCGGTCTTAAAATGCGAATGGACAGTGCTAGCATTTTCCTCTCGAGTGATTTGGGCCCCAAAAGCAAGTTCAAAACGCAGAAGAGAGACGGATTTCGGAAGCGAAGACTTAAGGGGTCGAAATTTTTCTCACACGAGCCGAGGAATCCTTGAAATGATGTCTAGTCCTCCTCGGAGTTTGCCGATGTTCCCATCGAGCGAGCATTCACATTTCATAAGAAGGAAAAAATGATCCTCATACAATTCTTCACAATGCTGCACTACGATTGCGTGCAGTACAGGAAGAGATCTTTTACTAGGACGAGATCTCAGAAACCTTGGTTTTGATGATGTTGCGAAACTCCGCTTGATTGCCAAAGCAAGGATTCAATGAGATAAAACGTCACAAATCCTACCCAAGTTCACTTTTACCGGTACCATTTTGGTCTCTAAACATCAGCGGATGCCTTTTTGAAGCGTCAGCCAAGCTTGCCTTTTCATAACTGAGCTACAAGTGGCTTAATACAATTACTACTACACTTTAGGTGGTTTTTTTTTGTCCCCTGAACAATTTTCGTTTTTTGGACTTGCAAAAGTTTGACTAAGAGGCGAGGAATGAATGTCGATTTGACCCCTTGCATTCCATTACTTCGACGTTGCCTACCATTTTTGGGGCAAGATGATGAGGACAAAGATATTTGAGATCCTTCACAGTTCGGCCCAGTGGTGGACCGCTTTGCGCTTCTAAGCCAAGTGCAAGCCGACAATTACTATGACTCGGTTGTATTAGCCTAATCGCTCACTGGGGGTGGCAAGACGAGACAAGACGGGATGTGTTGGGATAAAGAGAGTCATTTTGCCATCAAGTATCGCCTATTAAAAGGAAAATTTACTGTCAGAATATCAGAGCACTAAATGAAGTCTAAGGCAAAAGAAGGACCTGCTTCTTCGTCTCCTCCGTATCTAGAAAAGGTATGAAAAGATCATGCTGGGCGCACGCGATTTTCAAGGAAGGAACGCAATATAAGACGTTCCGTCATCGTTATTGCATGCTAAGAATTTATGATTTTGAGTTCTTTGCAAGAAACGAACAACCGAGATCCCTAATTTGAAAGAATTCTCAGAATTAGAACGACCCTCTCGGAAACGGCACGATCATGCCATGACACCCAAAAACACCAGCGTGAATAGCGGACTCCATCAGTGTCATGAATTGGCTAGACATGTCCTGCCTGTCCTAGGCACTCGCAGAGATCCTTCAAAAGGAGTCACGCTTCCAAATCGTTTTGCTTTTTTGTACGTCAAGGCCCGTCTTGTTCCTTCCTGAGGGCGATAGCCCTAGGCCTGACGGTAACCAGAATGACTTAAAAAAGAAATGCGAACTCAGACGGATGAGTTCGAGATTTTTGCGTCGCACATAGTATCGCTAAATCAGATAAGGAAACGGAGCCACACTGTCTCGTCCTCATAAAACCTCATGGGTTCGACGTAAGCAGGACGAATGTGTCTACTTTCATCTTGGTATCTTTCCACTTTCGACTGATGCACTCCAGGAATATATTCCATTCTTCTAGCGCGATAATATTGGCTAAGAAAGGAAAACTTAATGAGAATAGAGGATCGGTACTTCTCATTTATGCAAGTATTCTATTGAATATGGGGAATTTACAGGAATCTCATGTATAGGGCCAAATTTTTTCGACGAATAGGCCTGTAACTTGTATTTGCGCTTAGCAAGGAAATTTTTTTTGCCATATTTACGTTCAGTTGACAATTGTCATTTCATTTCATTTCATTCCTTGCCGCATACATACCATATATCTGGAAAACATGTTACATTTAGACGCAGTCTCAAAAGTAGTCACATAGGCAAAACCCGTTCGCAGATAGGCGTGTGTGAGTTAAGTATCACACCAGTATGCTGATTGTACTTCGTAGTTGCTGTGGTCGTCGTGTTCCATAGGTGAGCATATTATATCATGTTTTTTTCTGAGACAAAGTCCAAAATGTAAGATGTTTTCCGGACATATGGTACATCTAGCATATACATGGATCATATAACGTTCATACTCCGCGCACGTGGTAGCATCTGAAGTCATGGCAAGTCTGGATTGTTTATCAACACTATTATGTTGTAATCAATTTCCCATGCATCGGCTATGCACGGACAAGTACACTAGTTTAAGTAATGAAACTTAACATCCAGATGAAGTAGATGAGTTCTGTGGTGTCATATCATACATGATAATTTGCAGCAATATCTCTCGATGTACAGGCAGATATGGAATACCCTAAAGGAACAGATGTCATTGAACGGGTCATCGTCTCGCTCGTACCAGTCGATATGATTACCAGTTCTATACAATTCAATGCATACATCGACTAGCAGTCGCTGCTAGTGCCATTCCACGTGATGATGGCAGAGTCGTAGCACAACCTCTGAAGAATTGGGTTCAGCACCTTCTATTGCGACACGTACCACTTCAGACAAAGATGAGTTTCATCCAATGATGAATCCCACCTCGTGTCACGAGGAATTTCAGGTGGTGCATTTTCATAAATGTTCCACTTTCTTGACCGCCTGCAAGTCATTCGGCTTATGTACCCGTTAGCATATGTATGAGTTTCTCATGTTGCTATGAAGTTCTCGGGGGGTTGTCAAAAATGAAAAATATGCCTGCATCGTCATCCAAATATTGATCATGTCGTACCGCATCCCATCCAGTAACTTATCTTTTTCCGCGTGGAGAATATCCCGTGTCATTTTAATTAGAAGGAGAAGCCATCGCAGGTTTTTCTTAATAACGTGTTATGATGCTATCGTAATGACTGTACATTACCTCGAGCTGCTACCACCCCCACCATCAGGGACGGCTCTTCGCTCCCCTGCTCGTGTACTTTATAGCTACGCAATGCTAAACCCCCCTTGGAACAATTTTGTTGCTGTGCAATCGCGATGAAAGAGGAATTTTTTCTATATGAAATATTTACTTGAAGTGATTCCAGTAACTTTCAGAGGCTGGGCTCATTTTACACGTTTTCGATACTTCGTTCTTTAGTAGCAATGAAACTGGGCTTACGATCCACTGCTGACGAACTACGGTCGACACTGACCGAGAACTGCAATCGACCCTCTGTGTACCACCTACATTTGATAAGGACCCCCAACCGATTCGTTATACTTATATCTCGTACATTGTACCTTGACGATATCATTCCTTTCCTCTCTCACATTGCCACTCGTATCATCCTCGTCTAAAACCGATCTCGATCTCTATGAATCTATCGATGCACAAGAGCGCGGATTCCGCATGAGATGTTCGACAGTGCAACCAGGCCGTCGACAGATGTTCATCCTCAGCCTCTTCACTTTGCTTTCCGGTCTCTTTCGAAGGGTGAAAATCACCTCTTCTTCCCATATTGGAACTGATGGTACCGAAGAGGTCTGACCGCGACAGCTCAAGACTGTCGCTAGCGGAGAACTTCCGATTGTCACCTAGTCTAATTTTAGGTAGGAACTCCTCTGTTTGGGAGGTTGTTTTAAAAAGTTAAGACAAATATAATGTCCACATTATTACCGATATTCCTACATGCTGGCTGAAACTCATTTCATTCATCTTCTCTCGACATCGACATTGGCAGGTGCAACAACGATGCAAAAACGCATTGAAAAGCTTTCTTCGTGAGAGTTTCATGCGATACGAACGCATTTTCTATCGATTCAGACGTCAGCTAGGTCTTCCTAACAAGAATTGAGATTCAAATACATTTGGCCTCGATACCAAGGTATGACAAAGGATTCAGGAGGAAAGGACAGTTTTCTCTATGCTTCCTGGGGCAAAGTTTATTGAGAGCACAAAAGATAAAAGTCGTCTCATTGGCTTACTTGCCATCGGCCGATTGCCTAATTTAAAAAATTTATCTGGGTCCCAATACGAGTCCCAATTAAGTGTTTGAATTCAACGAAAGCAGAATTAATTTTTGTATGCGAAGTTCACTGGAAATGTTAACAATCCAGAAGGAATATAATTTTGCACTCGGGAAACGAGTAGAATTTAAACTCTCCTACGCTAATATTAGGAATGAGAATTCGATTGTAAAGGTCTCGTAGGTGAATTAGTTTATAAGATACCTTAAATGCTAAGGCATTACGGAAAATTACATGACAGGCCCATGCGACAAGCTCACGATGACGTGATGCTCACGTCTGAATATCTCATGTACTTGAACTTTTACGGTTTTTTGGATCGTGTGATGGTGATCGGCCGTTGAACGCCTCCCATTTACTGGGATCTTGGTTATTATCTTAGATGTATGGGAGAGAGAGAGGTATCTGACCTTGGCTCCGAGATGCGTGGTTTTTGGCCATGATGGCAGCAATCGAGAAGTCGGTGGCCGATGCTCTGGCGTTATGATGACCCATAGTATCCTCGTGACTGTGTTCACGTTTCTCGAGGTCCTGCATAGCCAGGCGACCAGATGTTCATGCCAACGCAAAGACTTCACAAAACTTGAACCAGGCGTTCACTCTTCCGTCCGCAGACTCTTGCCTATATTCATTGAGTGATGAGTGCTGGGAGGGATGTGGATGCTGGGTAGGGCCTGCGAATGATCGCCGGAGGCCCGCCAGATGGCAGGAGGTGTCAACCAGGCCCTTCTCCAATCAGAATCGGCTCGATTCGACGGAGGAGGGCGGGACCTCACACACACACAGACATCCACTCTCTCCCTCTCTCCGAACTGTTTCATCGACGGAGTCCTTCTTACGTGTGTATGTGTCATACAGCCGACGCCGCCTCTATGGCACACAAATCCCCTCTTTTCCTCTTGACATGAGTGATGTAGCGGAGCCGCAACGCAGTTATTTCATTCCATGTTTTGCCAACAGACGAGTCCTTCGAGATCGTGTAGCACGGGTCATTAGGCGAGGATGGAGCACGTTTTATGCCTTCCTTCTATTGACGTCTCACCTCACCGACTGCAAGCATCATGACTGCATTACGTACCCTTACTAACGTGCAAATACTCGAGTGCCCTTCACACTCTTGCTGCACAGGTCTTTCCGGAGACACCTCCTGACTCCAGGTTCAAGTACCTTCCCTTCGAGTCGGGACTTGGGTTACCGCGTCAGAAACTACCTTCGACCCGTCTGATCGGAAAGAGCCCGAGGTTTGTTGGGGTAGCGCCCCACTCCTCGTCCGAAGGCGTCCTTTCTAGTTAGGACTTGAAGCTTTACAACAACATGCACGTTCATAGAGGGACAAATTAAACCTTTCTTACGAGAAAAATGACTCACCGGAAACGTTGCAACACTTTTAACTATCGATTCTCTCAGCATATCGAGCAACAACTCGAACGAGGATTACACTTTAGGATAGTCAATAATCCTTTCTTTAAAATGCAACCGATTCGTGCATGAAACATTGAGGCTTTCCTCCAAGATTCGCCTAGGAATCGGAGTCCTGTATTTTAATTTGGATCACGCCCATTAGGGGCTACCGGTGAAAGGCATGCGAAGTTAGTCGTCACGGATAAAAAGTGTCCCAAGTGATTTCTCTTCCTCAGTTGAAAAATATCTCTATTCCCTCGTTCAAAGGATCCTCACGAGGTGCTAAACAAAAGTGAAAGAATACAGACATTCTCCTTGTACGAGACTATTCAGTGCAGCCTTCACTCAGAAAGCCGAACAATCTCACTGATTACACGTGCTCAGCGCCCTTTGGAAATCCAAGTGCCAGTTCCGACCGAGTAGTCAGTGCTGGAAGGCATTCGCTGTGCACGTTCTCTAGAATGAAGCGATAGGAAATTTTTTTTTTTTTATGCCGCCATGGTGACGATATTTATGACAGGCTGGGTGGTTTTCAAAGAAAACTGAAGAATAAACAAAGCCATTCTGAACAAAGCAGAGAAAATCCAGCCAGAACTCAGAGCAGAGCGGTGGAATTGAGCCCTTGAGCTCACAGGTACTTTATGCGTTTACCAAATATTTTAAAGAGGAACTCATATTCGGAATAGTCAAAACGCGGATAAGAGTTGCATTCCAGAGTTGCGAGTTTTAAAACCGACGCATGCACTCGAAATCCAGTCCAAGAATCGAAATCAGTTTCTTTCAAGCACCCAAAAAAACTCAACTCTGCGGGTTATTCCCCCCCCCCCCCCTGTGGGCGGGGCCTAATAATCAATTCATTCAAGTGTATTTAGAAATGGGATGGTGAAATACCCCGGCCGGAGCATTCGACAACCCCTCCCCGATATCCGTGCGATCCATCTTCTAATCCGACTTGGGTATTTTATCATCTGGGTGATACGATGGGAATTAGCTCTTCCCCCTGCAGCTTCACCATCGCAAAACTCGCCTTTGCATTAACGCATCGGCTTCGAACTAAGTGCACTTCTTGCATTCTCCAAACTCATTCTCACAAAGTTTCGTTCATCACGGAATGCACGATTTTGGATATTTGAATGCACTTGAACGTTCAAGGTTCGCGTAGGGACGTCAAGAGTCTTGTCTGTCGATTTTCACGTCCCGTATCAAGGGCTGTTCTCAATGGGGATCTCCTTATTTATGACCTTCTGATCACCGAGTACAGCTAACGTTATAGGAAGACGCAAAAACCGCCTCGGTCTAAGGATACGCCTTTTCCTCTCGAGTACTGAAAGCACTGTAAAGTACCAATAATAATATTTATAATAAAAAAAAACAGACTGACTCAAATTCTGTGCTTAGTTCTTGCTCCATCTCTACTATCTCAATAATGCATGGATGGACTCGTCTTGATGCCCAGTGGGGAGGCCTCTTCAGGTTCTCAAGTACCTGTCTAGAACATGAATTGGAAAGTACTCATCGTTCATGGCGCATTTTAACGGAAGAGTATGTCCATTTCGGCCTCTTCAACAGAATTTGATTGATAAAAAAAAGGTTTTGTTGCAAAGTCCTTGTTCAGAGGAGTCTAAATACGCAAATATCATTCTGATTCGAAAGATGTGGATGAAGGTCAAAATATCGAGACATAAAACTGCACTTGTAAGAAGGAAACGGAACACTTTCAGCAACTCTCTCTTGTTCTCGGAATGCAACGATACATTTGAGGGGTAGGGTTACAGGAAATGCCCCGAACCAAATTTTTACCGGTAATAATCTGATGGATCTCGGCGAGTCACGTCGAAGCGTCGTTGCTCGTACGGGTAGGCGTAGAGAATAGAGATACCGAAGGCGCTAAAGACTTTGATTTTTAGGAACTAAAATCTTTCATCTTAACGCTAAATTGAGAGACTCCGCTGCCTTCGGGGTGAAAATGGCGAATTTTGGTTTCTAATGACAAAAAACGTAGGGAAATGAAAAGTGACATCCTGTCACTCGGGATCGGTTAATGGGATGGGAAACATCACCCACACGATTTGTTGAACAGGGTAGTGGTAACAAAATTAGATTGCGAATGGAGGATGCGGATGGGTTAGCCCTCCCCCCCCCCCCTCCTGCATCCCTATTGTAGGGGGAGGACAAGCGATGGAACTCCGAGCCGCCCTAAACAGGAGCTAATAGTGGTCCTCTCGTCAATCGTGATGTATGCACTGTCTGTGGTATTTCTTTTATAAAGCAGCTCGAGCACCCTCTGACCCGATCCAGAGAGTGCGGAATTGCTAGCTTTCGGCCGCAACAAACCTCACAACCTGCCGGGTAGGAGTGCTTCGATAGACGGCAGAGCTCCCTGTGAATGTTGTTACCGGATGTACGCGCAATAGCTCGAGCAGTGGTACACGATAGAGATATGAACGAGACGAGTACCGTCTCGTGCCCGCTGCATCTCCGTATGCGAATCATCTAGTCGTTCGTATCGCGTACCTCAGGCGGCACGAGATGTGGTTTTACTACCGCGCCGTTTCATGTATTCCATGAGGCGAACTGCTGTTCTTACGTCATGGTCGACGAATGGCATACCCCCTCACCTCTCCTCCACGTAGCATGTGTCATATTTTGATGTCGGCGAAGGTTGAATCCCCAAGGAAGCTTGCGTCTTACTCAGAGACCACCGCCTCCAATTCCGACTTCTTCGATGGCAGTGCGAGACATGCTCTGGCTCGTCGAGCGACCAGTGCGAGGTACTTTCGTCTTGTGTACCTTCCTTCAAGATACAAGGGATCGGTACGGGAGGTATTGCGCTGATACCGCACTACGAAATGTGGAAACCAACGAGAGGCTGGCTTCTCTCTTCAATATCCATAGATTGGGTGCTGAGCCCCTTATCGACTCGGATGACTATGTCCCTCCTGAACTTGGACTCTCTCGCAAGCACATCGTCAGTGCAAAAATGAAATCGAGCCTATGGCGCGAGAACTCTTCCGCGGGTCAGTTGCAGAGAAAATGAAAACCCTTTGGGATGGCACCTACAAAAACCACAAGGATCATATAAGGTTTTTTTTTTCACTCCTTTTACGACTGGCCAAAGTGAGCGCGTTGTATTTTCGTTCGATCGGAAAACACCGTCCGGTTCCAATCGTCGTCTTTGTGTTGCCCCTCCCATCCTACTCGCCTCTTCTTTTGCTTCTGGGTCAGCATCGGCGTCGCTCGAGGTAAAACGCTCTTATGACCGA
>CAJPEV010004559.1:0-21040 GCA_905338385.1 Darwinula stevensoni | reverse complement strand
GACGCTAATTCTAACCATGTTCCAGAAAGGTTAGAAATCTGAAATTTCGTACACACGTAACTTTTGGGTTGAAGAGTTCAGAAAAAATCCGACTTTGGAGGTACATACCCTGGGGGTACAGGTTTTTGGGGGGAGATTTAAAAAATATATATATATCGTGGTGGATAAGGATGTCATCGAGAGGTGTCACTATTCGTCACCGTTTCGGTTGTGTAGTGGCAACACATCAAACTGGTAATCGTGAGGCCCGTGTTCAATTCCCGACCACTCCATGCCTCTTTTTGGCATTTCTTGCCTTCCAGGTCCCGTGGCTTGAATAAAACGGGGACATGGAAAGCTGAAACGTGGCATGGACATGCCTACCGACACGAGTTCAGGAAAAATGCAAAATTTTAGATCCGTGCCCAGGTGGCATATTTTTGGGGGCCAACGTTTTCAAGTGCTTTTTTTGTCCTGGTGTTTTGAGCTAGTGTGGAAAGATGAAACTCGGTACATAATTACCTGCCGGGATGCTGCATGCAACTAAATTAAGACTTTGGAATGAAATGACCTGGGGCCATGAATTTCAAAGGGAGATGAGTACTGTCCTAGTGTCCTAGATGTGTAGTAGTACCATATTTGAGTGGCAATCAGAAGGCCAAGGTTCAATTCCTGCCCATTCCTTGGCGTTTTTTTTATAGCTTTTTTTGCTTTTCATGTCCCGGTACTCATTCCCCCAAAATAATTTTTGCTTGAGTAAATTGGAGGGACATGGAAAGCGTAAACCTGGCACAGACAGGCCTACCAAGACGATGAGTTCAGGAAAATGTAAAAAGAAAGATCTATGCCTTGGGGGCATATTTTTTCGGGGCGGACGTTTTCAAGTAATTATTTTTTTGTCCTGGCGTATTGAGCTAGTGTGGAAAGATGAAACTTGGTACATAAATACCTATTGGAATGCTGCGTCCAAAAAATTTCAGACTTTGGAAGTAAATGCCCTCGGGGCACAAATTTCAAAGGGAGATGTTTACAAATAATTGTATTCCATTAGTTAAACAGATGAACATGGAGAGCTGAAACTTTTCATGAATCTGACTACTGAGACAAGGAGTTCAAGGAAAATATTAAGTCTTGATGAATGCCTGGGGAATTTTTTCGAGGGGCGATATAAACATCGCCCCTCGAAGAAAAATGTTATGGGGAATTGGGCGGTAATGGAAAGGTGAAACTAGGGACATGTATAAGTGACATTATATTATTGAGTTGAAGGAGTATTCAGCTTTCATGGTGCATCTCATCCCCTCAGAGCACAGCTTTTGGGTGGGTCGCTTTTCCTAATACATTTTTTTCCGCCAGCAAAAAAGTGAAACGTATGCGGCTGAAACTGGATGACATGGAATCCCTGAATCTACAATTCAGAAGAAAAAAAAGTTCCGTTATAATTCATCAGGGCACTTTTTTAAAGTCCCATTTTCCTGAATTTTTTTGATTCAATGAAACAGATACAGAAAATTTAAACTTTCCTTAGAAGTGCCTCTTTGATGGCTGAGTACAAGAAAAATCCAACATTTGGAATATTTCCCCTATGCACACATTATATGAGGGAAATATTTCAAAATGTATACTCGACTCTTACAAAAAGGGACACATAAAAAGATTTCAAGTTAGGCACACTAGAAATTATAGAAGTGATGATTTTTGGAAAAAAAAGCAAGATTTTCGTCCCCATATGTCACGTGTTTCAATGGGGACGGTCTTTAAATATGGGTTTGCCATTTACCAATGATTACATGAATTAATTGCTATCCAGGGTAATGGAGCGCCGAAGGCGCAACTATAGCGAGTTTGTTTGCCCGAAGGGCAAACAATCTCGCTAGAATAATAAATATAGTAATGGACTTAATGTTAAAGAAAGATATTGGCTGAATATGCAGTTACCTGGCTGTTCAGTAAACTGCCCCCAGCCAAGGTGCACAGATAGAGTAAGAGAAGTTATTTGGTGCCGAAATTGTTGGAAACTACCCAAGGGCAACATAAAATGTTCAACCTTTGGACCCAGAAGCGCGGGACTTAGAGATGAGAGTCAGAATTACTAGAGACAGCCTGCACGTATGGGGCGAGGCTAAAGGAAGTTAAAAAGAGACGGGACAGGAAGGATCTTATCCTAGAAATTGGTCAGGCAGCCTGCTTCGTCAGGGGGTTGAGGCCACAAGTCTGACTAAACAAACCCTTCCTAGAAAGTTTCTACTGCCAGGTGCTACGGCCTATGGAATTAAACAGTAAGACTGTACCTAATGCCCCAGAGGCAATCACGGCTTAAGTCCGTCTGTCAGTGCCACAGTTAACGATCGATTGGCTCGATCAGCCTCGCGACTGAAGTGTATGGTAGACCCAAGCCTATGAAGGAAAAAGAGCGAGAGCATGGTTCGGAATGGCTCAAGCCTATGAGGGAAAAGAAAAAGGAGGAGAAGGCTAGTTACGAAACAAGCCTATGAAGAAAAAAACGTAGCCCAGGGAAGAGGCCCTACCATGCATTCAATTGACTGTGTCCTGCAATGACAGACTGGAGCGTTGCCCAGATTGCCTCTGCTACCTTCAGGCCTTGGCCTTGGCACATTAGGCCTATAACACCTGACCCAACCCCGACTAACTGGTTAATTAATTTTGAATTTGAATTTCTTAGCCTACCGAATGCTAATAGTATCTTCCCATGGCATATAATCAAGAATGTTGTTAATTCTCAGCTGAAAAGATTCGCTTTAATCTGTTCCAACGTGGCTGGATTTCATTATAACTGTGATCTCTTGTACCAAAAGATACTTGGCAATGGGTATTAAGAGAATTTTCTACAGAAACTTTTTAACCTGTTTGCTCAGCAATACAAGTATGACCTAATTAAATTTGCTCCCGAAGGGGGCGATTTTTCTGCAATCTGGCTGTGAGCTATTTCCTGCAGGCTCCAGAAACGTTGTATAGAGCTCGGATGTGCGGCTCTTGCAGCACGGACGTGACTGCAACACGGACCCGGTCCATTAGAACAGGTTCCAGTGATTGGGCTCTTTCCCATACCATTTTTTATATTTTATCCTAGACACCACTTATTCAGTTAGTCGTGGTTGGGTCAGGTTTTATAGGCCTAATGTGCCAAGGCCAAGCCCTGAAGGTAGCAGAGGCAATCCACGAACCTCCAGTTTGGAATTTTCGTTCCCGTTTACAAGCTAGATAAGAAACTGAGACAGAAAAAATACCTGTACATTGTACGGCATTGGAGACAGTTACAAAGGACATTACCAATACTATGCAGTCATAGTTCTGCTCACCATCTTTGAAGACAAAATCTCTCGAATTTCCACCGATTCCGATGAAGTACGAATAAGTAAGAAAACTCACTTGAATACGAAACATGTAGATCAAGAGAGATCGAGAGACTCAAATAGGAGTGCATTTAGTAAGTTTTCCCCGGGGGACAGGTGGGGTGGGGGATTTGGACTCGATGGAATAGGATGGGGCAGGGGAAGCGCGAAAGTTGAAAGGGAGAAGGAAACCAGTCCATTTCTCAGACGTACACTCATACAGGAAGAGGGTGGACGTGAATCCGAGTGCGAGGGATGTTTTGGCACCTGAAGCCGGCAATGAAGTAAGGAAAAGGTCTGCGAAAATGCAGAGATTTTCGCCGTTCTGATTCGCGTTTCAAGCACAACTGGGAAAAGCTCCACTATTCCGTAACCGGCATACTTAGAAAGGTGATTTAGGTGTCATCTGTATCGTGGGTCATTCCACCACACGATAGAGAAAAACAGCTCACGGTAGTAGGCGACGAAAGAGGCACGCTGCAAAAACGTTGTCAAGTGCTGCGCGAGTTTTCGGCATGGCCTCAGTCAAATCGTCCTAGACCGGAGTAGACTGAATACATTGGCGCATGATTCTGTGGAGCTTTTTTTCTTTACAGTCATCTCTAAATATCAGTGAAGGAAAATCCTTATATATTTCTTTCATTATGAAGATACTCAGTTCCAAATTTTGAAAAAATGTTCGATACGCGTTACAAATGCTTCCAAAAAAAAAGACCTAAAAGTTTGACGGCAGAGAGATTGGCATCCTTTTCCCAAAGGTATCCCAATGAAATTTGGATTCCTTATAGGCTTTGCTGAAAATTATGAACTTCCATCTTGCAATTCCGCTCTTGAACAGGTTCTTTTCCTTGATGAAAGCGTCAAGCTACATTTCTGATTGGTTGAAGTCAATGTCGCAGGACTTTTTTCAGGTTAAAGAAAGTGACTCAATGCTGACCGCAAATGGCTCAGGTCAAAGAGATTGTGCCGTTGACCCCGATCCACCTCCCCTCCACCCCTAAATCTCCAGAAAAATTTGGAATTACCCAAGAGATGACAGATCGGTTGACAAATGGACTCATAATGCAATCCTCTTCCCCTTTTAGCTATGTGGGGAGTGGGGTTACTCATAAAAAAAAGTTATTCTCAACATAATCCAGGTGTTTGGGGACAATAAATAAGCGAGAGGGAAATGGCAGAGGCCGATGAGACAGAAAGGTGGCTTCAGTTCTAGTAAAATATGGTACTGGCATCTATGCCAAAGTATTGTTCCGAAAAGATATAGGGAACTCCGGCAGCACAGAAAATAACGCTATGGGGGGGGGGGAGTTCAACAATTTCAGGAAGAGTAAATGTTGACTGTTCCAAAGTGAAACTGATGTGGAATGTTGAGTCCCATTCAGCTATTGGTATATTTCTACGGCCTTACGTCCAGATTAGAGAGACAATGAATAATCACATCCTCTCTTTATCTCTATTATTCCAATATATTTTTCTACCATCGCTCACAAATAAGTTGCAACATCTTGTTGCAAGCAAGTTGCAAGTTCCAAGGCTGGGAAGTTTGAAACCCATTCTGTCTGTCCGTAACTGAAGGAATAGGTCACAGCTGGATATTTTCTTTATAATCTTTGTGCAACTCCTCCTACCTCTTCTCACAATCACTCTCCGTGCATATATATTTTTATCCTGCCCAAACCATACTATAAAAAAACGGTCCGTCATTCCCTGCGAGTCAATGAGATGTTCTCTACAACTCGTCTTTCAGAGGCGCCTTCACGGGAAGATAATATTTCCCTCGATCACCCGGGAGGCAGTGCGGCTTCGATTCCCCGATGCCGCGGCAGGGGCTTACGACAGCCAGCATGAGGATGGCAAGGTTCGAAGAGTCTTCCTTCATGTATCTTATCTAAGAATATTTGACGCTAAGATCGATATCGCAAGTATATTGTTATATTAATCTAGTTTTTGACCGTACAGGAGATGGCCTCTTTGCCGTGGGGAAAGTGTCACCAAGAACCATGATCGTCTAGTTTCCAATAATCTAGAGCTTGGACACCGGTGTCCTTGCAAGCGTGCTCCAAGTTCCATTTATTCCTTCAGAATATTCTTAAACCAGATAAAAAGTGGTATACCCATTATTCGGGATAAAAATAAAGGATGAAAACATGCTGCTAGACCTACAAAGGCATAATGCTATGTCATGGTGTGCCTTGCAACACCATTTGACTGTAAATATTGGTGCTACAAGAACTTGCAAAATACTTTAAGCCCAAACAAACGGTCGACTTGGCAAGTGAAAGTCAATAAATAGCAGAAAAGCAATAAGGACGAAAATCCCTGCTGTACCTTTATGTTTGCTACTATAAGTGCGGCGGGTTGTGTTTGAGTCCAGTGAGAATGGCAATGATAAGGCAGTAGTAGGTGTGGTAGCGAGTCTCGATAGGCTTCAAGGAGAGTGAACGAATTCTCGTGAAAATTGGTCAAGAGACTGAAGAGATTTATTAGAAGAAATTGCGAAATTCGGCCTCGCTTTTGGGCTACGCTCGATAATCTGATGCTCTCGCGTCATTTCCAAAAAAAAGTACTATTTATGGTGGATCTTCGAACATTGTGGAGAACGGTTGGAGGAGACGAAACGCAACTCCGCACGAAGATGGATGGGGATGGCCTCCAAAAAACTGGAGCATACGTTTTTGGATGCAAAGGAATGAGCGAGGGAAAAGGGACAGAAGGATTCCCAGTCATGACGCCGTGAGTAACGGAGCATGACCTTTATGGTCTTCATTTAGAGTCTTCAGTCAAAATGAAAATTGTCCCGATTTGACGCTTCAAGGGGTGGGGAGACGGAGATTTCCGGATAGGTATGCTAATCGTGACCTTTGACCTCAAATAATGGCCACAATTGTAACCCGAGAGAGCCAGATATCGGCTCCAAGGCTCCCTCTTGATGTCCCTTACAACAATTATGAAGCGAAATTTAGATCTAAGGGGGGGTTTGGGTTTCAAGGATTTAAATCCATGGTTAGTGTTGATAAGTAAGACGATTTTAATTTGACGAGACCCCGATAGTTATTATCATCATTGAGGTCAATATTTTCCTTTTTTTGTCACAGGATGGTTTTCCATGGATTTGGAGTCCTGCAAGTAAGAATGTTGAATGTCTCTGAGAAGATGGGTTCCAAGCAAATTGTCCAATTCCCCATTTTGTTGGAGGGCGTGCGCATGTCTAGAAGAGGGTGGGTTTTTCAGCCAATTGGCCAGCTTCCCATTCTGTCAACGGCCTTGTAGATTTTAAGGCACACAAAGAGTTTCCAGTCAACTGGTTAGAAACCCATTCAGTGGGTATCACTATGGCCTCGTTTACGCACAGACAGTAAGAGTGGCCAATTGTCCCAAAACACAGCCTTTCAAAGGGAGAAATAGGACTTCATTTCCATCCCCATATTTTTATTAAGTACAAAATGAATTCCAATGCAATTTAATCCGTTTATATGTATGTATTGACTGGAAAAGCAATAAGTCACAAATGAAATTGTTACATGAAACAAGACAACGCATCACATGACAAGAGAAAAAGGAGGGGCGGGACGGTGAATTTAAAAAAATGAAGGGACTATCTCGCAATCTTCTTAGCAGCCAATATACGCGATAACGTCTTAAGCACTTGGCAGCATCGAGTTTAGTGACACACAAGAGATCCACTTATTCAAAGACAGTTGAATCGCATGATTAATGTGTATAAACACGTCGATGAAATTAATCACAATTGTCCTCAGTGAACTCTGCTTCTGCCTATGGTGACTCCAGACCTCGGTGACTCTCCATCTCCACTGTCATAGAAAAGGAAATTGCTTTTCATACCAAGAGTTTTGCCACGTGTGCACGGCAATAATCGGGGGAAAAAACATGTGTGTCGGATTACATGACTTGACAACCAAGGCGTATTTTGGAACGATAGGAAAAATTCATGAACACCCTATAGTAATTACCAACACCATTCACATCCATAGAATATCAAAGAAGTCGGGTGGTTATTTGTGAAGGAACTCCGCATCTCATGATTAAGTCGAAATGCAATATTTTCGGCTCATCACCACTCCACCCTGCGAATCAATAACATATGTATGATATAATCCCTCTCACTGTGTAATTTACTAGGAAGAACCTGATATTTTGACATACAACTTCTAATGAAGATACTGTCACGGAAACTACAGGTCAAACTCAGGGTTGATTATTCACATTTCCGATGTCAGCTTGGCAGAGAGAAAAAAGAAACATGAACATCAATAAACAAAGTACACGTTATTGCAGTGGTATTGAAAAAGCAAATTGAAAAGGTACTTTCCTTCCCATGGACTGCAAAACCGATTCCTGTACTTGTGCTACAGTAGCAAGAAATGTGGAAATAAGGTCAAATCACTGAAGTTCATAATTACAAACATAGGCAGTGCCACAATCGTTTAGAGAATCTGAAACTTATATTGTTGAGTAACTTTGGAAGGCGCTGGGTGGGAAGTACAAAGGATCACTGAGAGTCTTCTGGAATATCTGGTGACATTTCAAGGTCGAAGTTTTCCAATGTTTCCTCTCCCACATTCATTGCCTTTCAAGGTCATATGCAATCACACATATATGATGCAGATCGATTTATGCAGAAAGTGAATGACTCGATTTGCGTTTCCGATTCAAAGCCCGGAAGACGTTCCACGGACCGTTGCGAATCATCACCACCTTCCTCTGACTCCAACTTCAAATCTATAAGAGTGACCAGCTTCAAGTGAAGAGGAAGTTCTTCTTTTCCTGAAAGAAATTGTGGAGTGATGGAAATGTTTCACAATTAATTGCGATGCATGACCAGCCAACATATATAGCCAATCACCGGGACTGTCATAATTTAAACTTACTCAATCCTCGAATGTTTGACAAGAGTCAGCAGTTTGGTCTATGGAAGGATTGCAGGAACTCCTTCCTTGTGAGCACAAATGATGGAAGGTCAATCTTGTGTCTAGCTCCGATAACAACATAGGAATGATGGTGCTTGAAGAGTTCTCCTGGAATAGGAGTTCTCCTGGAGTTAAAGCCACCAACAAAGAAACTTGTATTGCCATTATCAAATCAATTACTCACCTTCACGATCTTCCCCATGCAAAATAGCCACATCAGTTTTTAAGTCATGCCTTCTGAGAGACTCTCGAACCTATGCTGCATGCATGATGTCTCCAGCGCAAAACGCAATGGGTATTTTCTTCTCCTCCTTGCAACGACCCTGATGAGAAGTGCCTCCTCGGCCTCCATGCACAATATCCCCAGTATCCTAAAATTAGGACGAAACCAGCGGAAATATAAAAAGAGTCATCAGCTGGGCACAACATTCTCAAGTCTTACATTGATGGAAAAGCCCGCTGCATGGAGAGGATAAATGAAAGTTCCTTTGGGAACTTCTAGGGGGTTCCAAGAATAGTTTTAACTTCTTGACCGGTTTCTGGATAATCTTTTCCCCTCTGAATGGCTTGGCGAGATATACACAGCTTCACAAAACTCGTCCATTCATCTGCTTCCTCGGGCTTCCTCATTCCCATGAACGACTTCAAGGACTCGTCACTTGTTGCGAAAACCTGTGCAAAACTTCTTCCTCCTCCATACTGGCAATCCTGCATAGAGATATCTCTTATTTTTGGCTACCTATCCTTGTTCCTTAATGAAAGTTACACGCTAAAAATGAAGCGTTATATGAAAATCAAAAGCTGCACACAGTAATTTTAAAGTTCACAACATGCTGAAGTAACGATGAAGCGATTGTCATATTTTGCATTGAATTATTTGTTCTATTTTTTTTTCTTCTTCAAAATTTTGGGATCGTAACGACTGGTCTCCTTTAACCTATGGGGTACGGATCCTTTGGTAAGTGCTGAAGTAGGAAACTGCAATACCTTGCAAAGGATCTAATCAGGGTCTTCCTTTGGATAACTTCCTGTAGTTTGTCTGGAAGTTCTTTTATGTCACTTCCCCGTCTCAGGATTTTCATGTGTTCCTGTAATATAAAATTATGAATTCAGTCTAACTGCAGTTTCATTTTAGATCATGGTTTCCCAAAAAAAAGGAAATTGCATTAATGAGCCTATGCCATCTCTGAAATTCCAAGTTATTTATTTGGTACCATTATTCCAGATTTTTAATATTCGTCGCAATAAGTTGCCTGCTGAAATTTTTCGCATCGAGCAGATATTGTTTTCCATCATTCATGTCACTTATTATTTCAGTTTATTAATCAATAATCTCTAGAAACTCAGGTTTCTGGAGATTATTGAAAAAGAAAAGTCAGGATCGGTATAAAATCATCGAAATACCAGGAAATCATTTGTGGTTATGCAGGGATTCTCCAGATGTCGTAGATGATAGAGTCTCTAGTCAATACAGCCAGTCTCCATCGTCTCTAACTCCCTTGCTATTGTCAGGAATCCTTGCACTGCCTCGGACCCCATTTGGAATATGTTCTTCAGGACTTGATGCTTCTTTTTATCCTCGTCAGGATGTTGCAAGGATTAAAATAAAAAGAAAGTACAAAATATGCGGTAGACTTTAAAAAGCCAGACAAATCATATAGCATAAGTCCTTATTTTAAGAAATTCCAGGATTATACAGAATTTCTGATATTTCACATAGATCATAGACGAAATGTCAGGCTGTGAAACAAGATATAGCGTGCAGCGTGAGGGAGACTATATTTCAACTCACTTTCAGGATCTCACCATAAGCTGCGTGGATTTCAGATTCATTTTCCCTGGTTTCTCGAAGTTCTTCATATTTCTCCAGCTAATTAGAGATAACCATGCACGATGTGTTATTGGAAAACGAACAAATATATAATGCAGAAACTAAACTGCTTCATGAAATGAAGGGGAAAGGTTATCCTCCTCCAGAATTTCAAAGTTCTTGGACAATTCTGTCAAAATTCGTTAGAAGCTACAAGATTTCTCACTACGTCAAGGGCATCATAGGGGACTCCTTGTATCTTGGCGTTCTGAAGTGCCAGCATCCTCTTTCATTCCTCTGTCAAACCCCAGTAGATTGCGCATGTACAAGTATCTTTGCCCTTTCCCGTTTCCTGGCCGATCTCCTTCCGTGCCTGGACAATGTGCTGGCTGGCTATTACCTCGTACTTGTAGGCGTGAAGCTGTGGTAAGAAAATTCGTTCATCGTCACGTACCATACTATAAACATTAACTCTCCAGAATTCATTAGCTTCATGAAGGGGATGAACTTACATACCCGACATTGAAGGAATTTGAACTTGGACTGGAAGCCACGACGATGGGTAGTTGGCACCTTTTGTCTTCACCTTCTGCGGTCAGTTTTTCCTTCAGGAGGTTTTTCTTATCTGTGGAGAATGACCTTGCAGCAGAAGCACTCAGCTCGAGAAGAGAAAAATTAATCTCATGATTCCCTGCAGTAGATAAAATATCACCGTTCTCAGAAGTGTAAAATAAAAAATTGTATTCTTAGAAGTTCGTTTAAAGATGGATCTTTCTGAACGAGTATTATTGCAATTCAAAGAAAATTATTGGTTCAAGTAATTGAATCCTAGTCCGTGTTTCAAATCCCAGGTGTTTCACAAATTTGTTCACCGAATGCAAAACGCACCGCGATAACAGGATTCAAGACTTGCTCGACTCCAAGAAGTAGCAGATACCTTCCTCTTCTTTATTCTATAATCGGAGTCTTCTCTTGCTCTAATCCCTTTCCTACAGGTTTGTCTCATGCTCGACTCCGGATTCGCCTCAAGGATAGGCGTGACTTCCGTCTGTGATGGAGGAAACACCGTCGAAACGAACGGAACTGATATTTCCGAGCGTTGAGAGGCATACGTAGTACTGCAGGACTTGCGTCTAGAATGATGGAAATAAATTTGTTGCAAAACATGAAACAAATTGCTTAATTCAGAGATATAAATGTGCGCACATTTTTCCATTCTTCATGGAAAACAAAAACTTACGGAATGGACACATGAAAGGAGGGAAACAAAATGATCGCGCGTGTTTCTCTCTTTGCTTAGTCTTTACGAATCTAGCTGAAGCATCTGTCGATTCCACTGCAATAAGTGCATGGAGTGCATACTTTGTTTTGGAATGTAAAGGCGGGGCCAAGAAAAACAAATTAGCCTTGGCAAACTTTTTACACAAGATCAACCAATTCTTGATATACCTTGGAAATAAATTCGGCATACTGTAATAAGAAAAAGATATAAACAATTATGGGAGGTTAATAGAAATTACTCACTGGTTGTCATTTCCTGTGTTGATATAAGCCAATTCCTGCCCTCTTTGAACAACCTCAAGGACTCGGTTTATGGCCTTCACCAAACCTTCAAGACGTCTTGTTTGAATATATTATTTTACTATTGCAGAAGTGATCTTGTTGCTCCCGGTGATTCGACTCCTGGGGACGGCAACAGATCTCTGAATTCCTTTAAACACCAACTGCAGAAAAATATAAAATAATGTTTACTAGAAGGCTATTCATATGTGCCCTACTAACCCTTTATTTAGTAGTAACTTTCCAGGGAAGCCCAACAATTCATCGCATTTTCCATGAGGATGAAAACAATGAATAACGATTGCACGCTTTCTTCTAAATTTAACGTAAACATTGAGAGGGTCAATAAGAGAGAGGAGAAGTTTCACAAGAAAGAGTTTCTATAAGTACCACAATTTTAACCAAGAAACATAACAATTCTCTAATAATCAGACTTATGCATTTCCCTTGATGTGGTCATGGTTTGGATGCAATTTGGCAGCTTTGATCGCAGGATATTCTCTTTCCTCCCTTGACCTTGAGGCGCTTCCCATCTTTGTCTTTCTTGTTCTCACCAACCATGAGAAACATTTATTTTTCAATAGCGGAAAAGAACACCCATTTGTCTCGGAAAGCGAGGAGCTCCCACACTAAACAAATAATATGCAAAATTATTCAAATGAGCAGCAAGCCATGCAGCAACTTCATTTTAACGCGATTACAGGATACCCTTGAAAAGCTCCCATTTCCCATTTATGGCGCGTTTGGGAGAGAGCTCTGAAAATGCTGCATTTACAGGGTGACTAGAAAGTTTCCAGACACTTTAAAAATAAAACATCTGTAGCCAAAACAACAATGACAACGAATTTTAACGGAAAATGATAGAAGACAATTTTAATATTAATATAATCAAATATATCTTTCCGTTCAATTACAGATTTGATGACGTGTCTGCAAGAGATTAGAAGAGGAAGACCTGAAAATCTTCATGCTGAAGAATTGAATGTCGTCCACAACTCCAAAACTGTCATCCAGGATCATTTTCCACGTCATTTTCGTGGACAGACCAAATCTCATTCATTCTGATTCAGGAAATCCAAAGGAATCACACAAATGCACATTCGATTGCATGCTGGAGAAGTCTGGTGCCCCAATGAGCATGACATTCAATACATTAGGGAGTGCCTAGGCCCAGACCTTGAATATGGATGTCTACAGGTAAGGAGTGTGCAATGACTGACTAATATCCCTAGTTGAGGTCATTAAGCATCCCTGACATTATAACATTTGTGTAAAGTTAAATTGGATTGGACTGATTTTAGTTGTATACCTTCAAGCGGTTCCTAATATGAAATGTCACTTTTGCAGGAGTATAGTTGCAGAAGCCTTTCTCAGGCTTGGAGTTGCTCATGAAATTATTAACTAGGAACGTGTAGAATGCCTTTCCCCCTTTTCACTTATTGATTCATTCCCACCTCCCAGACGACTCCAGTACTCAATCCATTCGGTGTTCTGGTGCCTCCTGATTGGAATGCAGCTGGACTAGAGGTGGTGAGGGTATCCATCCAAAATTACTTCGCAGAAATGTCTGAAGACAAAGTCCACGCTTGGCATGTGTTTTCTCCAGAAACCCAGCAATCCATGGTAATGGCGGTTGTATGCAGCCTGAAATATGTTTTATTAGCAAGTAACTTATGGAATTAAACTACCAGATATGCATTGGTCTATCCCCAGGAACTAGTATTGTACCTTCTAAAGCTGAGAGAATACAAGAACGCTTCAAATGAATAACCTGCCGGCATAACGCCAACCATGCCTGGCGAACATGAAAAGTCAGATGCTCGGACCATTGCAACAGGTGAGAATATTTTTCCTAACGTTAGAGGCATCCACATTGCACTTGAACGTTTTCAAATAGTCCATCATTCTTGCAAAGCTGAACTCCAGACTTAATTTCCTGTATGCACTCCACAGCCCATCATCGGTTCCATTGGCAGTAGGAGACTGGGGATATGTGCTGGGTCCAACGACCTTCATCCGGGGATGTTGGCCGTCGTCTATACAGAGGAGAAAACGTCACGGCCATGGATAGGAAAGATAACCTCCGTAGAAGAGAAAGAAGTGACCATCCACTGGTACCAGGGGACTTATGAGAAATCATGGAACCCAATGACTGGAGTTGAAAACCTTTCAACCGTTCCCCGAGAATCACTCCTCTTATGGGGATTCACTCTAACAGACTATAGGCAGCTGCTGAGGAGCGAAACGAGGGAAGAATTAAAGCGGCTTCATCAAGAGACTGACCAAATAATGCAACGTGAACCAGAGACTTCAGAAAAAAACTAGGCACGTGATTTTTTTATTAATGTAACCTTATATACAGGTCCAGCCCAACCATTCAACAGAATGTTCATTTCAATATTGATTTATCTCGAATCAAAATATCATGAGTGGTGTTTGTTCACTTGGACAATACCATTCCTGCTATTTTACGCAGCTCATTGCAATGATCTTAAATGAATTCTCTTCATCCTGCAGGAATGATTGACGACAAGCTTGGAGACGTCGGATGTAGCCAGCAATGAGCACCTGACTAGGACATATCAACCATCAACGTAGCCGGAATTTGATTCAATCCTGATGGTCAAGGCTTCAGAATACAAGATACGTTGCTTATATTGAAGCTTTTTATAGTTTTTTCTTCTTGTAAGCGCAGGAGAGGGGAATGTTAGCTCTACAAAATGGGGTTGAAAAAACTGAATGTTGCACCAATCCAGAAGTGAAAAGTTTCTTCTCCTAAACTTTTGTTCTAAAGAGGACCATTTTTCGACGCTTGATGTATTACAATTTTGTAAACCTTTGTTCATTTACCAGCATGTCAATTTTTGTGATTTGCATATTAGGATAATGAAATTATGAAATGAAAATATGGAAAATATGAACATATGAAATTGAGCTATGCTAAACCTATCCCAGCCTGATTTTTATGCGAATGAATTATTGAGGTTCTAAATTCTTTCACTTTTGTGCAGCATCTCCAGGCCCTTTGAAAAAGTGCAGAAGTCGGGAAGGAAGAAGGCGGCGGGATCTTACGAAGCCGATCGTCCAATGGATGAAGATTGGGTTCCCCTCATCCTTCAATCCTGTGCAAAAGGTGTTTTTGTCAAATGAGTGGGGGATTTCCTGTTTTTTTGTGCAACCCTTATCTTGTAAACGCATATGTTCAATAAAATCCTTGTCTTGGAAGAAGGACGGATTTTATATTCGCTGGTTGATCCTCGCATTATACACGTATTTAATTGTGAGACTGATATTTTTCCCAATCAATTTTTATTATTCAATATGTTGTGTTACGATAATAAAGGCTTTGAAGTGTCATTCAAATTGTGCAGTCATTCCGTGTTTCCCCGCATAGGATGAGACTTGAGCCACTAGGCTCCACAGTGAGAAGTAAGAGAAATTGAATTTGCAAATTCACTTGCGCGTCCTTGATGCGCATTGCTCTTCAGAGGATGGGAAATGGGCCAAATGGCTAGTTTCCCATGGAGTGTGTAAGTATGCGCATGGTTTTCAACCTACAGGATGGGAATACAGCCAAACGGCTGAAACCCCATCGTGTGAACTCACAGGTCATGCTTCTCGCCCCTTAACCTTCACGTTCTGAGCCGTGCGTCGCACATCCTGGAAGGTTTGGGTCAGGCATGTCAATCCTTAATAATATCCATACGAATTAAAGTTATTTATAATAAAGATCTGATGGAACGAGAATGACCCAAATTCTAGTCCCACACGATGTTCGTGAATTCCCTGACGAATTGGCTTCTGGTTTCTGGCGATGGTTTCTGGGATATATGCCACAGGAGTAAATTCACTTTTGACTCTGACACCGCTCATTGGTATAAGTCGCACAAATGTGCAGCCCTTTTGTGACCAATTCTTTAATTGAACAAGCAAAATTTAATTCAATCTTGTTTGACTCAATATGGAGAAACGGATGCCCGATGAGACGTAGATACGGGAAGTGATCAACTACAGTTGAATATGTTCAGTTATTGTTAATGATGTATGATAGCTAAAGCATGAAGAGGAGGAGGAGGGGTTAGTTCCCGTAGAAATGTAAATATTGAGGCCTATACGCATGTAGACCTATTGAATTTCCCGCGTACGTTGAGTTGTGAATAATCGTTTCAGGTGCTGTAAGTATTTTTGTGAAACATACCAGATCCCAATCGAGACCGCCCTCTTCTTACGATTCTTGGGTGGGGTTCTCAGTTTCTTTTTGGAGGAATCTGAGGAAAGCAAACTTTCTGTATATTTTTTTTACAGGGAAGAATCATTTGCCATATTTGCATCGCATATAAAAGTCTAATGTTTGAAAGAATTTGCAGGGAAACCTAAGATGAGGGAAATTCAGAAAAAAAACCTAACCTCCGTCTCCTTCCGAGATTTGTGGTTCTGATTCCCCTTCAGCATACGAATGAGCAGATAATCCAGGCGTGATGGGCCTTTTTTTCTCAATATCTTTTCGGGGACGTTTCGGAAGTCGAATTTCTTCGTCTATCGGACTGCATGTTCTCGAAGTCTCTCGAGCTTGTTCCTCCTGATCGGAACCTGAAGAAAAACGGATGAAATATTGTTCGCGTCGATCGGACAATTTCGCAAAGGACAAATCTGTCATTCTGGCCTAATTTGCTTTCGAAGGCGACAATTGACGTAATGGTTATGCACACCTTGTGACAGTAACTATATAAATTCCACATGTGGGCTAATGGACTTCATCTAGCTAGAATGAACCCTACTATATGGTATTTCATAGTACCCATTGCGATCGTTGCATTTCATGTGACACTTCGTTCCTCGAGCCGCGATTATATACCGTTTTTGGTATAAAAAAAATAAAGAAAAAAAGTTGAGCTTGCGGCTTTTCGTGGGGGCAAGATTTCAATCCCAAGAAATACATGATTTCTTTGTGACGATCTAAGTTCATGATGCCTCCATGAAGCCTCCATTATCATTGACCATCTACTTAGTTGAGAACGCAGCTTTTCTAAAATATTTGCGCTCTAATTTCGATGAATGAAAGGATGTGATAAAGTCTTCCACGACCCGTATACAAATTTTAAAAATTAAATGACCAATTTTCTCACCTTTTCGGATATATTTCATAAGTATAGCATCACCTGTAAGCCGTTTAGACCTCAATGCGTAGGAGGTGTTTATGGGATTGGTAATATTATTTGCTAATCTGTTTCAGTCTCATGAAAGGGCAACCATCTTTGGGCTCTTGCAAAAGTCGCTCTCCTTTTCCTCCTGGTTTTTCTTGGTGTTCTCTGGGAAGCACCTGTCATTCCAAAAGAATGAACTGCAAAAGGGAAAATAGGAAATATTCAATACATATTAATGATCGATTAGAGCAAAAGGAAAATGTATAGGCGTAAGGGGAAAATTATATTGAAGTTGCTAGTCTGAATAGGATTTACACTATCTAACAAGTTGTCGCACACTGGAGTTTCCTTTAGACCCTAGGGTGCGGACAAGGAATCTTTTCCTTTTTCTGTCAATATGGACACAAATTCTATTACATTTTCATCGTACATATACATTGTTCATGAGTCCAAAACCATAGGACATTCCGCAAATGTATGAAATGTTAAAATTTCACACATGGCAGTCTTGAGATATCGACATTCTGCGAAGTTTTGGGGTCAATTCGTAGAGGAAGCTGTATAGGTTTACCGAACACCAAGTGGCAATATTAAACTAATGAGAAGATGTGAAATTCTCATGGTTCCAGAATTGTGAATCACCGTGTATTTCTGACGGTCGTGGCACTCAACTTTCTGAGATGGATATGGTTATAATTTTAAAATACTTCTTTAGTGCTCTAATCAGACCTTCAATTATGAACTAACATTATTCATGCACGCATCACAGCAAATGTGCTCCTGGTGACATGAAATCCACAATCAATATGAATATTTCAACTAAATTCAGATAGACTCTTTTCCTGGATCGAGTTAGAAAATAAAATTACATGTTAGAAAAACGTGAGATGCACGTGGAGCCTCTGTCACATGGCTGGAAACAATAATTTATTAATTATTTGAAGAAATTGACGAGATGCTTCAAAATCGAATTTTAGGGAGGTGATTTCATTTTTCAGGGTGGCTTGATGAGATTCGCAGGAAGTCTGAGAATGAGCCAAAAGGCAGTAACAAAACTGGAGGTGTTGATAAAAGTCCAATGAAATTTTAGCAAGAAAATTTTACTTGGAACTCTCCAGAAAGCTCATTCCCTGAGGCGTAAATTTAATCTTAATGCGATACGTGCTAGCCTACAATTTCCATTAAATAGCCTTAGGCAAACTTCATGGATCGTATAGATCCTAGAAACGATATACTCTAATTTGCTAACAGCTATAATGGAAAACAAAATTTTACGTATTTACTCACCTAATAAAAATTTCCGTGGGGTGTCCACTATCACACAACACAGGGTCAGAAGGGGGAGGGGAGGAGAATAATAAGAAAAAAACTTGGGGTTTGGGCGTAGGTCACTCCACAAAGGTCGAAGACTCAGCCAGGTGCGGACTAAAAATAAGTTAGCCGAGGATTAAAAGGGCGGATACTTGAAACCACCCACCGAAGACCACCAAAGTGAAGGATTGATGTCGGGGAAGGAAAAAGAAAATGCCGCTCTGGAATGTCATACCTACTGTACATGCTTGCGAATGATATGAAATTCAAGAAAGATAGGTGACGCACTATAATTAAAGTAAACTGCAGGGGACTCAATTTCCAAATCAAGCGTAATCAATTTCGCATAATCCAAACCATGTTCCAGACGTGTAAGAAGAATTATTCTGTGGTTTCTCACCGGAGACACCTGTTCGGATTCGCCAATGAAAGCCCGGTCAGGTGGAGGCAGGTGGTGGATATCCTAAAGGGAACGCTCGACTTGAATGAACATTCCTAGAGAACCTGGCCATATATTTCAAACGTGTATGTGTCCATACAATCCAAAGAACACCTTCCATCGATCGATCAGAGAATATTTCGAGGTTTCCATGTTGAAAGCATATGTTGCTGTCGACATGGCAAAAAATGTCATGATTTAGACCCAGAGACACCCAATCGGCAGCGCCGATGAAAGCTAGCTAAGATAGAGGCGGGCGGTGGAAGTCTTTCAGGGAACGCTCAGCTTGAATGAACTTTCCGATGGAACCTGCGCACTGATCACGAAAGTGAATGTGTCCATGCATTTCAGTGAACCCCCTCCATCGATCCATCAGAGAACATTTCAAGATTTCCATGTTGAAGGCGGATCAGCGAGGCATTCACACGCGAGCGTACGGGAGGGAGTAGAGTGGTGGGGGGCAGTCGGAAACGAGAGGCATCACGAGTGAGCAGGGAGAGAAAAGTTGGTGCTTTGGGTATAGATACACTCGGGAGAACCTATGCTGTCGACGTATCAACAAATATTTGGTGATTGTTCAACAGAGATACCTGATCGGCCGCGCCGATGAAAGCCTAGTTCCGGTGGACGCGGGCGGTGAGTATTCTGCTGGAATCACTCGGCTTGAATGAATTTTCCGAAGAAACCAGTACATAGATCGTAAAGATGAATGTATCCACGCACTCCAGGCAATCTTATCTATCAATCCATCAGATAAAATTTCCCGTGTTACGTCTGAAAAAGCGACTTCGGACGTTTTTCGACACCTTTGTTGAATGGGGGGCTTGATACTTCATAAAAAATATGACTATGGTCACTAAGCTAATTGAAACATAGGTCTAACTTCGCATCTCTTCATGTACTATCACGTAACCAATATTTTCTTATGTTGCATAGGCCTAGTGTCATAGGGGTGGCAGTTACGAGAAGGTTGGCCCTGCGTTGAGCTGTCCAACTTAATTGAGAAAACCATAGACCCATATTCTTTTCGAACTCAGCTATATGTTCAGCGACCTGTTTATTCGTGAGTTGTGCCTAATTCGCTTGAACTTCCAGCGGCTACGGGGTTAGCCAAGTTCCCACCATGACGCCGTCGTGGAATTTGATTGGCGGTACCAGTCCAAGTGTTCGAACAGGAGTAAGGTTTCAAAACATGCGTCCCGTTACTCATTCCCCCTCCATAGCATTATTTTTTCTTGAGTAAAACGGAGAGATATAGTAAGCTGAAACCTGGCAAGAACGTGACCGTTGACACAATGAGCTCAAATGTCAAACGTCAAATTTCCAATATATTTTTGGGATTCATATTTCTTGGGAGCGTAACGTTTTCAAATAATTTTTCATATACTACCGAATAAGGCAGAAATAGAAAAGTAGCTGGGGCACGCATAACGGACGTGATGTTGATTTAAGGAAAAATTTAACTTTTTTGTGCGTCTCCTCAGAGCACAGCTTTTGGGTGGGTAGCATTTCCAAATACATTTTTCCCCAGTAAAAAAGGTAAAACGTATAAGGCTAAAACTAGGTGGCATGGAGTTCCCTGAGTCTACATTAAAAAAAAAATAATTTTCGATAAAAAACCCATCAATGCACTTTTCTCAGTTCAATTTTCCTGATTTTTTTTGATCCAACGAAACAGAGACAAAAAAACATAATAATCCCTCAGAAGTATCTTTTTAATGGCTGAGTACAGGAAAAATCCTACTTTTGAAATATGTCCCCTTAGCGTAGATTATAGGAGGGAAGTATTTCAAAATGTATTCTTCATCATTACAAAAAGAGACACAAGAAAGTATTTCAAGTTAGACAGACATAGAATTATAGAAGTAATGATTTTGACAAAAATGAAGACTTTCGACCCCATATGTCACGTATTTCAATGGGGACGTACTTAAAATACGTGTTTCCCATTTCGCAAAAAATGAATGAATTAATCACAATCCAAGGTCATGGAGCGCCGAAGGCGCAACCATAGCGAGTTTGTTTGCCCTTCGGAAAATATGTTCCCCGGAACGTGCACCCTATGGCATGCATCACCAAAGTAGAACTTTTCCTGAACGAAGCATGCGAATAGCTACTTATGTCAGTCAGCAGGTACTCACGATATATAATAAAAGTATAATTTTTTCCTGACGCAGCTATCCATCAGGTACTTATTTGCGAGGTGTTTTAACTTTTATGCGCTCTCTCTTTTGCTGAATCAGAAAATTCATGAAAATACGCCTATTGCAAAATATGTGGCTTGAGTCGTTTTACCAAACGTATCATTTTTTTGCCCGAAATCCATCCTCAGTGAACTACATGCCCACAACGTTTCAATATTATAAGTTTGCCCATTTCGCTGGTGAAAAAACATGTTTGAAAAAGCCGACCCACCCAAACGCTATGCCCGGAGGGGATGCACCATGAAAGCTGAATACTCCCTCAGCTCAGTAATATCATGTCACTTATACGTGTTCTAGGTTTCTTCTTTCCAT
>CAJPEV010004558.1:0-21041 GCA_905338385.1 Darwinula stevensoni | reverse complement strand
AGAGTTTTGCTATATTGGTTGGTAGATGCATGAAAAAAGAATTTTTCGCAAAATATGGATAGGGTTGCTATGAAGTCCGGGATGCGTTTAAATAGTAACTCTCCAACTATTCCAGATAGCATGAAAAAGTCAATACCATTAGAATCTATGACTTTCAAAGTATTTTTTTGCATGCACCAAAGCGTCATAGATCAACATATCCGCCATCCTGGGCAATGCAGTGTTCGAATTTAGTCTGCAAGGATTGCAAGGATTTGGAAGAATGGAGCGGATGTGCAAATCTCTGAATCCATTTTCTCCGGGAATGTTTAATTCTTTCAGATAGATCAAAAGGGCTGCTACTGAGAAAAAAAAAATTGTGTGGTGTTAGCTGAACTAAAATATTCTCGGGACGTCAGGGAATTTTTTTAATAAAAAAGGGTGAAATGGATTTAGGCGACGATGGCACCATCCATTCCGAATATTGTCAGGTTCCCCTATGCGACGATATGGGTAAGGAGGCACAACTGTATTGTTTTATAAGGGGGTTTGTGTGGGAGTGGAAAGAGAAATCAACTCCTCTCAAAGCGTGCTTTGTATAAGCTGTCCAAGCGGGACATAATAAGTCAATAGTCCTAAAAATAATGCAAAAAATACGTAAAAATACTTGGCGAATAAATATTTGGCGAAATGTTCAATAACTAAAATGTTTCCAACCTCAATTCAAAGACAAAGTGCAACTAATTAATCCCATCAGAAAAGCTATTAATGCCACTGGAGTGCTCTCTTCAGTCCATTTTTTCATATTTTTTAGCTCTTTCGATTCAAATCACTATGAGATGCGACAATGAAACCGTGAGGTGGATTGAACGAATTGGAGCATAGGAAGCCATGAAAGAATGCCACGAAAGAGTACTTGCAAGAATGTATTTATTGTGGATGGGTTACAACAAACTCCAAGGGTGGTGAAACATATGAAAACAACTGGTACAGGGACGAATATGAGGGAGACGGTTAACTTCCATTGAGCTCATTAGCATTCTACAGGCGTGGCATACATAATGCGCATGAACTACTTGCTTTAAGAAATGGAACTGCCTCAATGTAGTCCTTCACCACACGATTTCTTGCTCATATTTCGTGCAACGTGTAAATTATTGATACGTCAAAGAAGACATGGACATTTCTATGGCATTAGTTCTTCCAATAGGTCCAACGTGAACTGCAGAGAGAAGTGATTCATCATGCATTATCCTGTACATTGGTTAATGAATAACGGAAAAGAACTTGATGATCGCTCATGTATTCGCATGCATTTATTCATGGCTCCATTCAGATCACTGATTTTCATGAAAACGTTTCATTCTTAAGAAAAAGCTAATTCAATTTACTCGTTGTTGAGGGACGTTGCCATTGTAGTAAAATTGACCTTAAAGCATGGTGTTGCCGAATTTGTGGATATGTAATTATCTGAACAATATTTCATTGTAGAGGGTTTGTTAAACAACAAAACATTCCCAGAGCTTCTCTCAGAAATGCCTCCCAGAAATTTCGGAAGGAACCCGAAAACGCCTTTGGAGTTTATCCGTATTTTATTAAGGAAGTTATGATGCAATTCAGAATGTCGAAAAATCTAATGGGAAACACGCCGTTTACTGACTAGGTGGTGTTTTTTCTCTCATATTTTTCGTTAAACATGATGTATGAAATCCAAGTGTCACGAATTTCGTATGATTACTTTCGTGTTTTCTGCACGAAATATAAAAATCAAGTGGCTTTGAATGGGCAAAATCTTGGAAAGAATACGATGTTGGTATTGAAGAGTGGCAGTAAGGAGATGAAGAAAATGTGTTCTCGTTTGAGATCCTACTCCTTGCTAATGATGCCTAAAAATACCCAGAGGATGGTGTCACAAAGAGCCCTCAAGTCGACTCTAGTCGTCATAATCGCCCTCAAAGATGTTCATTGCTCGCATTTTTGTCATGCCGTCTTTTCTTATACGTTCAGGAAAACTAGAATGCAAATTGACGCAGAAGGGAGGGGAATATGTGGGAGTGAAGAACAGGAGCATTTCCCGTTTTCCGTGCCTTCCGTGGTTGGAATCGACACACTTCTTGAAGGATCGGATCTATAATGATAGGCCCCCCCCTTTTCCGGATCTCCTCAGTGACACTCACAACTACTGTCGCAACCCCAATGCAAAGCCAGGTGGTCCCTGGTGCTATATTCAGGATTCTGGAGAGTCCGGCATAGAATGGGAATATTGTGATGTGCCTTTTTGTGCATTGGAATATCCAAATATTGCATGTGACTCACGGAACCAGTGCGAATCAGGTAAGTTGTTTCAACGAATATTAAGGAATTCAGCTCCCACTTTTTCTAGTTAATGAATCTGAGATCATAATGCTAGGCTGTGCAGTGGAGTTCCTATTTTTATCTGATTTACTGGTTTGAATTATACATAAACAGGAAATACTCTTTTTGCTAAATTTCATCGAGAATGCTCAATCCTAATTGGTCGTGCTTTCAGGTGATAAATATGGCGTCTCAAGATTACATAGCCCGGTAAACCTTGATGGCAACGAAAGAGGAATTCCTTTCTAATTTGGAATTGCATAAAAGACCAAACAGGTGAAGTAGTGTATTTTTTTAATACTTAAGGTGAAGTTAGTTGGGGTCTCTCTTTTCATCCTTTACTGCTTGCTGCCGCCTCCACGAAAGCTATAGAGGGATAAATTACAGTTTCTCTTCATCTCTAAATCATCTGAGTTAGCTCATTGCCTCTCAAAAAGGTTGGAAAATGGAAAGTCTCCGAAAGTAATAGTTTCACCCATGTGTGGTTTTAGGTTCCCATAACTTTTAATTCTGTGTGGGTGCTGAAAATGTTTCAATCTGGATTGAAAATACTTTAAGAAGATAAGTAAATCCTCGAAATCCCATTTCCAGTGTTGTCAGCGGCTTCCAGAGAAACACTTCCTATATTTGTCCCCATAGAATACCTTGAGAAAACCTATATCTAGCCCTACATATTGGCTTTGGATTTCCTAGATGTGACAATGATACGGCACCATTCAGGTACATCTTCTCAGCTCAAAGCTTCCTTCATCACTAAGAATAGAACTGAACATGCAAAACCTGTATTTTGGCCTAAAGAAACCCTAAAGAAACACTTCAGGCCTTTAGGCCTAAAGTGTTTCTTTAGGCCAAAAGCAAAACTTTTAAGGTACATGAAACATTTAAAATGTCGACCACCTTGAATCAAAATTTCGCGTAATAATTATTGCTTGAGACCACAAGAGCCCCTTTTAAAGACTCAACTGTCATTAGCGTGGACATAAGTATTGTAAAAATTCACGATTTCGATGGCTTCCTTCAGTGGCTTTATTTATGTCATCGTTCCACACGTAACTTTGAAATTAGTCTCATTCTCTTTCGTAGCCTCTATTCTAAACACTAATGTAAAATTCTCGATGATGCTACCACGGGATCGGGATGGGGATCGGATTTTGCGAAAATCTCGTCTCTTGTGCCTCACGCTTGCCCTTCTCGAATCTGTTTGTCATTGGCAAACGCAATTGACATTTTTATGATTAAGTCCAACGTAAATTGCACACACACTAAACTATAAACAATTGCATATGTAATTCCCCGCCGAGACGAAACATTTGCAACTAGAGTTCGGAGATATGGGACTACATCTGAAATTAAAGTTAAATTGGTGAGTTAAGCTGCGGTGAAATTGAGTTCATGACCAGAGTTTGGTCCCTTCGATTTCCTCTCTAGACCTTTGCTTCTTCCCCTTCTTCTTATACATGCTCTTTTACGTAATGCATGAGAAAAATGATTTCTTTTAAGAAGCCAACGAGACTCATGTCTCACCTACCAAGAACATTATAGTGTCGTATACCTCGTATATTATAACAGATGTATATAAAGTTGTTAACATGCAATTAGAGTAGTCCACTTCTTCTGGATTAATTAAAAGTTGAATTAAAGGAACACGGCACCCAAAAAAATTGGAATGACTACAAAAAAAACACTAGATAAATTAGGAAACGTAACGATTTAACTTCCTACTGGCTTCATTTAGCGCAGAGATGATTTATACGACTACTTATGGCCATTGAGTTCTGGAACACCTTTCGGAAATGAAAGTAACGGTGGCAGCATGCACCTCCGATGGATTGAACTGAATGGATTGGATATGTGGACATTCGTTTGGTAGGACCCATGAAACAGGGGCCGGAGACACGTTTACTCTAGTCCAAAACCAAGTTAACACTGTTTCATCATGGAATGCAATTCTATGAACGGATTCGACAGGTAGTGTTGACGCGAAGTAGCTGGAAGTAGGAACATGGAAAAAGACGATTCACTGACATTTTAAAACAAACGGAAATGGAGCAGATGTTATTACATTTTTCTTTTAGCATTAACGCACCTAATACGAGAAATAGCATCTTTAAGCATCGCTCTGTACTGTCACTTACGATTGCGAAATAATGTTTTCCCTTGATTTACAGAGAAAGATGACGTCCTAAGCTTATATCCGGAATGTCGGAAGACAGAAATGGGAAAGGAATATAAGGGCATCAAAAACTGAACGGAAACCGGGAAGAAATGTCTGCCTTGGGGAATTCCAGTATTCAAGAAAGCCTTGGAAAGTATCCTGCTCTCCCACATCTCTGCTGAAGACCGCTTCAAAGAAAAGTTTCGGGATTTGGATACCATGAATTCCTGGACGAATGAGGAAGCAAACTATTGCCGGAATCCAGGGTTTCGAAAACGACCGTGGTGCTTTGTCTCGGATGATCTGAAATGGGAATACTGCCACATCCCGTTCTGTCCTAATCGTAAAGGTTTGCGAAATTGTCACAGGAGATCGTCTAACCCCATATCAACCTTCGAAATCCAAAACCTGGCGAACGAGCTCACGCCGCTTGCAGGCGAATATATAATAATTAACAATGAACTAATTAAAGGATGCATTAGGTCAAATGCTAATACTTTCGATTCCAACTTTAGCTTTTAATTTGATCAATCGCTAAATTAAAACAGAAAATGTTATTCATGGATTCAGATTTTAAGCATTTAAATCCAAACAGTCATGTTAGTTGCATAAATCACTAGCTAACTTGTTACAATCCAATACAAACAAATTCGCTATGCCTGCCCCTTCGGCGCTCCAGTGTCCAGGTTAATGATTCATGCATTAATTTATTTTCAAAGTGGCAAAACGTATTAAAAGTATGTACCTGTGAAAATGCACCTGCACCGAGAGAGAGAACGAAACGATATTTCCTTCGAAATAATTACTCAATTATTTCCAATGTATTTCCTCCTCCACCCTGATCCGCTTGGTCTTTTTGTTATTGCAAAAACATATTTCGAAAAGCTGATGCCGTCCATTACTGTGCCCTGAAGGTATGCACCTCAAAATTTGACTTTTTCCTGAACTTACCTTGACCTCATTTATTAGAGTGCCACGTTTCAGTTTTCTATATCTGTCCAATGCGGTAGGAAAAAAAAATTATTTGAAAACTTTTCAAAACTAAAAGCAGTACATGCATACAAAACTTGAAAATTTTCCTGAACTGTGTGTCTCAATAGGCACGCCCATGCCAAGTTTCAGCTTTCCCTGTCTCTGTTGGACTGAAGTAAATTTGTATCGTTGAAAACATCTCCCCCACAATGAGTGCCCCCAGGACATGTTCCTGCAAAGCCGAATTGATTTGGAACAATGCATCCCAAAAGAAACACGTGTACCAAGTTTCAGATTTCTGCCTTATCTAGAACTTGGGTAGAATTAGCGTCACTCACTCAGTCGCTCACGGTCGTCAGGAATTTGTTTGCCCAAAGGGCAAACAAACTCGCTATGAACGCGCCTTTGGCACGTTTCACTCTACAAGTGATTAATATATTTGAAACATCCCACTTCGATTCTAATAACTGCAAATTGGGTGAAACTCCTTGGATCATTCGGATTTTTTAAACATCAGTTTAAGTTACTCCTGCTTTTGTGAAATGATTTCGAATTTCATATTAGGAACATAAATCAAACAGATTATTCAAAGCCCCAGAACTGTCACTTCAGAGTTCATCCTCAATACTTCTGTAGTCTATAGAAAGACTACAAGAACCTGCTCTGTATGAGCGAAATTATACTACGGAGTTTATTCATTTTCCCCCTAAACAAAGAAACTCTAGTATGGTGGAAAAAAAAATTGAGAACATTTTTGCAACCGAAATATATGCCCTGGGGGTGGGTACGATAAAGTGAAGATTTTCAATAAATTAACATATCACTAACCACGTTCACACTCATTTTTTTCTTTGAATGAAGACAAGATGAAAATACAGGGTGTTTCAAGTTGATGGACCCGATTTGATATCGCTATATCTCTGCAACCACGAACCGCCCATGAATGAAACTCTTACCACTTGAAAGGGTGGGGTATAGAGTTTCAAATGATTACCGCTAGATGCCTCTCCCAGTGCACAAACAGCCCCAAGCCTCAGTCATTCGCAAGATGGCGACCCCGCAACACAGGGTTGTGTTGCGGGGGGTCAACATTCACCACAAACTTTTATTGCTTCTGAATTCAACATGTCCTCAGTTATTGCTGCAACAAGTTTCAGTCTTCTATTTCTTCCCCATGCGATAGGACAAAAAAGTTTTTTGAAAACGTGACCCACAGAAATATGCCCACAGAACACGCAGCTGAAACTCGGTATTTTTTCTTAACTTAGAGTCTCATTAGGTGCGTCCATGTCTAGTTTCAGCTTTCCACGCTCATTTGTTCAACTGCAGCAACAATTTGAATTCATAATATCTTTCCCTTAATGTTTGATCCCAGGGTATTGTCCTCCAAAGCCTGAATATTTCTGAATTCAAGTTTCCAATAATTACTCGTTGTCAAGTTTCACCACCTATCTCTGCCCGATTCAGTAGCAGAATATACTTTTTTTTAAGTCATCCCCCCAGGGATATGCTCCTACGACTTGCATCAGAAAAATGAAATATTTCATGAACAGAGTGTCTTAGTAGGCACGTCCAGGTCAGATTTCAGATTTCCATGTCTCCCCGTTTGACTGAAGCAAATAGATGTCATTGGAAACATCTCCCCAAAAATGGGTGCCCTCAGGTCATGTACCTCTAAAGTCGGATTTTTACTCAACTCTTCATCCCAAACGGTACATGTGTACCAAGTTTCAGATTTGTATGACATCTATAAGATGGTCGTCAGTCACTCACTCACTCAGTCACGATTGGCTATGCTTATATCGGCTAGCGAATTTATTGGCCCTTCGGGCAAAGAAACTCGCTATGAACTAAATAAAATTATCGCTTAACCCTTTCAGGACCATAAGCATTGTGGGACAGCGACCATAACTTTAATGACGTGTTTAGGGTGAAAATGACGTGTAGATTCCAAAAAACTTTGTTTGGAGACTATATCTCCCATAGTTCTCGAGATATCGCGTGGGACAAATATGTCCCACAAAAAAATACAATTTTTTCGAAAAATAATAAACAAATGAGTGTCGAAATGAGAAAATATGTTACAATAAGGACATACGAAGGCAAACCCACAGACAATTTTTTTTTGGCTGCATCGGTTTTTCAAAACAAAAAAATCAAAATTCACATTTCTGGACCCTTTTGGAAAAGATAATTATGCTTAAAAGATAATTTTGTCTGGTGACGACACAAATGACACAAAACCTGCCATAATTTTGAAAGTCCATGACATACTGATTCCTTATTCGCAAAAAGCATCGCCCTAGACTAATTCATTCAAATTTGGGAGGATTTTGAAAAATATGGGACAAATACGTCCCTTGGTCCTGAAAGGGTTAATAAAAGATTAATAATAATTCATTCGAGGTATCCTTTTTTCGATTCTCATAACTACAAATTGGGTAAATCTCCGTTTATCATTATAATTTTTTATCGTGAGTTTTAGCTACTCCTGCTTCTGTGAAGTGATTGTCAATCTGATGTTAGGAATTTGAATCAAGCAGAGATTCTTCATAACCCCATAATTGTAGCGCTTTCCATAGCAAGACTGTAAGAACCACCTTTCTCTAAGCGAAATTGAGCGAGTTTACGTATTCTTCCCACTAAACTAATAAGCTCCAGTATGGCGGTCACACAGTTTACTGGTGGAGCATTGTACCTTTTTTGAAATCACCCTCAATCATCCGGCCAACAACAGCGCCCTCTATCGGGATACAGAAGCATCTTGCGGCAATGAAAAAAACCCACTTAGACTCATGAACTTCTCTGTTCAGTATCCACGGGATCCGACTGTTCCTTGAAAAGTTGAAGCCGAAAAGTTCATTGAATTATAAGACGGTGGAGCACAGGCAATCACCTCAGTTGAGGTGGAATGAAACCTTCAATTCACCACTATTGAAATTATTTTTTTTGCTGCCTGCGTGAAACGGTGGAAACCGTGTACCCTTTTTCCATGGAAAATGGTAGAGCGTTATTTTTTTAAACACCCATATATATAAATCCTACGTTACACTTGACCTAAATCGCTCCTTACCATGCATTCATCGACTCAACATCTCGTCAACATCTATCTGGTTCTTACTTAATAAAAAAGTCAACTGATGTTTTATGACATGACAGAGCCAGTGAACTGCAAGCTGACGGGTCATGGAATGGAGTATGCGGGTAAAACCAACATGACGAAGAATGGGAAGAAGTGTCAACCCTGGCTGAGCCAGACTCCTAACAAGCATTCCATGATCTTTTCTTTGTCCTATTTCCCTGATGATGGCATGGACAGTCGTCACAACTATTGTCGTAATCCAGACATGGATGGCAGTGGGCCCTGGTGTTACACCGAGGAGGACATTGGTCGCCAGAATTGTGACATTCCTTTTTGTTGGGAAATGTATCAGAGATCTGCTGTGAAAGGTATGCATTGAGGTTTCTTCATTTCGATACTAATTCATTATACCACTTCAAGAAAATCCTGAGCATTAGGGTATACCCGGTAGAGAAATAGAAAATCGAACGGAATCCTGATCCCCATTCAAAGCGGCTCTACACGCAGCTCTCAATCTCGATTGTCTTAAGTAATCAGTGAAATGAGATATGGTCGTAGAGAATGCGGAGGACTGGAGTCAACTAGGGTCAGACTGTCAAGAGAATTGGTATTTGTTCAGGCAAACACCTCAAAATCCAGCCTGCTTTTCTTAGGTTCTCTTTTTTTGGGAAAGATAACTTCTGGCACCTACAAGAGACAAATTTTTACATGGGATCGCATGAAGTAAAAAAGAGACCCCATTTGAGAGCAGCTCATGTGAAATAATCTAGATACAACCTTTAATTGTTTTGCATGAAACGATTTTATATCCTCAATGTAGGCAATAAAATAATGAAAGGTCATTAAGTTCCTTTGAGAGCCCCATGAAGCACATTGGAGATTTACTTACATATATTCTGTTCAACCTTTAATTGTTTTGCATGAAACGATTTTATATCCTCAATGTAGGCAATAAAATAATGAAAGGTCATTAAGTTCCTTTGAGAGCCCCATGAAGCACATTGGAGATTTACTTACATATATTCTGTCAGGTTCAGTGGTGGAGGGATATCCAGAATGCCGACAGACTGAAAATGGGAAGGAATACATAGGGACGATGAGAAAGACGGTGACCGGAAGGACTTGTGTCCGTTGGGATTCCACACTCGACGAAGTGAAGCTCAATGCAGACACGGGCAATACTAATGATTTTGAAATGGAACGTCCCTTTATTCACCAGAACTTTTGCAGAAATCCGACATTGCAGGAGCGACCCTGGTGCTTTGTCGCTGACTCAAATATCACATGGGAATTCTGTGACATCCCCCTCTGTCCCAACTATCCCAGTGAGCAGACCCGGACCCACGCATCTTTTCAATGAGTTAAAACTGTTTTTACTTTATTTTGTGACGCACGATTGCTATGCACGTATACTCAGTAATGAAAGACATGCAATAGAAAGGGAAATTTGCATGATCGGGCGCAGTAGGGACACGGATATGCAGCACGGATTCGTTCTTTGCCAATTATAATCATGACAATCCAAGTTAAAGACTCAAAAACCGTATTTTCTATTGGTATTTGCTCACTTTTGGCCCTTACACCGATTTCAAGGATATGTGTATATATCGAGAGGGCCATCCTTAGCCAAACCTAAAAAAAATATATGTGTATATATAAATCCTTCCACGGCAACTGCCTATATTAGAGGAATGAGGGTGAAGAACCACATCCCAGACCTGGGACTCGCCAAATTCTGAAGGACACGGCAGAGGATACCACCATAATGTACTAAAACCTTCAGGAATTCTTGAAATGTTTGATGCTATGGTACAGTGAATGGTCTCCCAGAACATCGCTAGTACGGTAATGCACCAACAATGCACCAACAACCTCACACACCAACGGGTGGGGAAAATGCTGCTGTTGCAAGGCAAGCATTCACGTCATCGCATGAAATTGAGGAGTCCAGTGCTGCTATCCCAGCAGAAACCTGTCCACAAGTTTGGTGCTCTGTTGCTCATTGCTGTCGACAGTGCCTGGAGGCTAACGGTGAAAAATTTGAATATCTGTGGTGGTGAACCATGCTATTCAAACCCTTGCTTCCTCACACTGAACAATGTGCCTCTCTGAATTACATAACATATTTTTGTATATATTTAAGTGTGCTTGAGACGCCCTGTACATATAGGAGAACGTAATGTGATCAGCTTGCAAATTAAGACATCCAACACCAAAAATTAAGACAATGGAATTCAAAAAGAGAAGAAAGAAAAGAAAGCATCATTTGGGATCTGAAAGAATAGCAGGATCCTCAACAGGGGCATGGTCCTACTCAACCCTTCAGTGTAGAAATAACTTTTTCGGAAATCCCACTTGACCCAAGCTAGAAGAATTTGAAAGAGTATAGCTGAAAGGTTGTTGGTTCAAATTAACCACAGTTAAAGTCATTCTCAAAATCACCACAAATGCACACTCTATTAGCTAGAGAAATCTTACGCTCATGCTGCAACAAGGCAACCAGTGCAAAGTGTAAGAATGAATTAACGATGCTCAGGGGAGCGGACAATCTCTAATTGAAAGCGATGAAGAAATTAAGCTCTGGTGGGATCCGTGCCCGAAAGATCTATCCACAATCCATGGCTCGATGAGAAAAGAGTTAAGAAAGTGAAAATTCCACAAAAACTGGGAGAAATCACTAGGAAAATTGAATTTTTTCTGCTATCAGGGGACAGTTAAAACAGTTGGATGTGGTATACGTCCACAGGCTCGGATTGCAACACATCATCCAATTTGCCCAGTGCATTCTCCCAGTTTTTGTGGAATTTTCCCTTTCTCCACTATTTTCTTATCGAGCCATGGGTTGTGAAAAGATCTTTCGGGCACGAATTCTACTATAGTTTAATTTCTTTATAACTCTCTTCTTTTTGAAACCCTTCAGGCTAGGGTGAATGTGATATTTTATTACCCTGGGACACCCTATCAAATGATATATGTCTCATTGAATTCGGTTTCAAGGCCAAAAGCACATAATATAGGAAATCATATTATGTTCATCATACAGCACCCCGTTTTTCCAGAAAATACATTTTGCTTTAAGAAAATTCTCAGCGTAGTGGCTTTATTGCTGTTTTTTAATACATTTAGCCTGTTTCATGTTCAAAGAATGCAAAATTCAGTGTTCCTAAATCATATTAACATGAAACAATTCGAATGAGACAATGATAAAAAGAAACTTGGGGTCAGCTGAAAGATCGATTGGACGGAAGAAGTCTTCATTTATTTTATATACATATATGTTTTATGTTATATACAAAAGGATTCATTTCTTATATATTTGTTAAAGAACGATTTCGTAAATACCACTATGGGTTTTCTTCGTTAGACAAGATGGAATGCAAGTGGACAGTCCAAGGATCGGAATACGCAGGAGAGACAAACGTGTCCGCGTTTGAGGAACCGTGTCTACCTTGGAATGCATTCGGTTTGCAAGAGATGTTCAAACTGAGAGTGTCCCTGAACGTCACAGGAGAGAGTCACAACTATTGCCGCAATTTTGACACTTCGCCCTTGGGGCCATCCTGCATTGTAGATCGAGTCGAGCCCAAACTAAGCTTGTGTGCCATCCCGTTCTGTCCCGTCCCCAACATCAACTGACTCTGTGGTCAAACCTTCAGAGTTACTATGGAGAAGAAACATGACGTTTATTTGAGTGTTGTCTCGTAATGCACATAAAAATCACCTATCCGAAGTGTATGCGCCAAATGTGTCCATTTGAATTGTAAATTTGTTGCAAAGAAAAAGAGGTCTTGTACTGTTATTACAGAATAGAAATTCAATCTCATCGCGGGGACGATTTTTGTTGTCTCTAGTACGATAACGATGGATGTGAATATGTGATGATGGTTTCTACTTTCCATTTCGGATTGAATATTTCATATAGACTTCCATGACTCCTTATCCCCAAACAAAATGGAATGCACTTGGACAGCCGAAAAAATAGAAAAGAAAAACATGTCCGCGTTAGAGGAACCGTGTCCGCCTTACAGTTAATCCGATCTGGACGAGAAACGCTACCCCGAAAACGTCAAACCTAGCAATGGGCAAACCTAATCTTATCTAACCCTTACCTAACACTAATCTATCTCTACTTTTTCTAATTGCTCAGATTATACATCTAATATAAGTTATATAGACGATCGTGACTGACTGACTGACTGACTTACGCTAATTCTAACCATGCTCTAGAGAAGTTAGAAATCTAAAATACGGCACACATGTACCTTTTGGGATGCAGAGTTCAGAAAAAATCCAACTTTGGAGGTACATGCCATGGGGGTACATATTCTTACGGGAAACGCTTTTCTTAAATATATTTTGTGACAGATAAGGATGCCATTCAGAGAATCAGCTGGATGTCCTGGTGTAGTAGTAGCATGTCTGACTGGCAAACTGTAGGTCAGGGTTCAATTCCCGACCTTTCCTAGGCTTTCTTTTGGCTTTTTTTTCTGGAAAATGGGACAGGAAATGTTAACTTCCCTCAGAAGTACCTATTTAATGGCTGAGTACAGGAAAAATCCTACTCTTGAAATGTGTCTCCTAACGCATAGATAATTAGAGGGAAGTATTTCTTAATTTGAAAAGAAAGATATGGAAATGCGATTGTGCGTCGCGGAGGCGGGACGATTTTGCCAAGAATCTCTTTTTTTATATTCATCTGGGCGAGATAAAAGTACTCGGTCCATGAAGATTCTTTTATCTGTGTCCCATTCATCAAATATTGATCTCCTGCCAGACGCAAATCCACCGAGTGTATATAATTACATGACTTACTGACTGACTGACGCTAATTCTAACCATGTTCTAGAAGGGTTAGAAATCTGAAACTTGGTACACAAGTACCTTTTGGGATGCAGAGTTCAGAAAAAATTGTGAAAACATCTCCCATTGATATTCATGCCCCCAGGGTTACCTTTTGGGATGCAGAGTTCAGAAAAAATCCGACTTTGGAGGTACATACCCTGGGGGTACACATTTGTGGGGGAGACGTTTTCCTTATATACAGTATATTAAACGAGGGTCAGTCAACTGAAAACATGACATTGCTTAAAATAGCCTTTTATTATATCTGTTTGAAGGTGATGATTTCTTCATTTTTCTTTATAATCCCCCTGCTTATCAATGCATTTTTGCCAACGTCCTATTAGAACTCTGACGCCCGAGGCAAAAAGGATTTGGGTTACCCCTTTAGCCATGAATGCACTGCTTCCGGCACCTCATTGTCAGACTGAAACTTTCGCCCGCGCAGCGCTTCCTTGAGAGGTCCAAAGAGGTGAAAACCACTAGGGGCTAAGTCCGGGCTGTATGGCAGATGCGGAAGAACTTCAAATCCGAGATCTTTAATGTTTTCTACAGTCTGTCGAGCAGTGTGGAGACGAGCATTGTCGTGGAGAAGAAGTACTCCTTTCTTGAGGAGACCACGACGTTTTGTTCGAACTGCAGGCTTCAGTTCATCTCGCAGCAGCTGTGAGTACGTATCCCTGGTTATGGTAACCCCGCGAGGTTGGTAGTGAGTCACAAGAACGCCATTCATGTCCCAAAAAATGGTCAGCATCAATTTTCTGGCAGATGCGACGAACTTGCATTTCTTGGGGCGAGGAGAGGTCTTGTGCCTCCTTTCCATACTGGCTCGTTTGCTCTCTGGTGTGTGGTAGTCGACCCATGTCTCATCTCCTGTCACAATTCGTGAAAGGAAAGCATCTTCTTCAGCTTCGAAACGGCTCATCAGGGAAACCGCACTGGTTTCGCGCTGGCTCTTCATCTCTTCCGTCAGTAGACGGAACCATAGTAGATCCATCTCGCACACACTTTATTGAATCCCAGCATCTCGTGAACGATATGGTGGGTAGAGCCATGACTTATACCCAGGTTGGCAGCGATTTCATGTAGTGTCATTCGCCGATCCTGTTTCACAAGTTCCTCGGCGCGTGCTACTGTCTCCGTCGTCACTACGGAGTGCGCTTGGCCCGGGCGCGGAGCATCCTTCACAATTATTATTCCGCTTTTAAACTTTTGCACCTACTCTTAGACGTTGCTCCTTGCAATGCAGTGATCACCATACACAGCTTTGAGTCTCTGATGAATTTCATTACCATTAATGCCTTCAGCAGCAAGGAAACGGATTCACAGAACGTATCTCTTCCTTGGTGCAAAGCAACACCTCGGAGGCCATGTTTGAAAGAATCTCATGCTGTAAAAAAAGTGCAGACAGAGAAAAAAAGCTGTACATGCCCCTAGGAAACATGCCGACGAAGAAAACGGCGCATGAAAAAAATACGGTTGCGAAGATGTTTTGGAGAAAAAAAAAATATCTTGTTTTCAGTTGACTGACACTCGTAGATTCTGATGAAAGAGGACACATGAAGAGATATGAAGTTATGCACAGAAGAAATTATTTATTTTTATATATCTCATCCTAAATTTTAATTTTATCCTAGATAATAGAGCGCCCAGAGTATGTATACCCCGGAGCAAAAAAACTCGCGGCGTTATAATGTTATACTAGCGTAATATGTTGGGTTGGAAAGAAAGTCTTGCAACACTCTGCGCAAAATTTTTCAAAATGTTATAACTTTATTGAAATGCAATTTCAGTCTACAATGTAATGACCATTGTTGTCTATGACTTGTTCCCAACGCACGTGTAACTGCCCAGACCTCTGCCCAGACCCTTTGCCCAGATCTCTTGCGCAAAATTTTTCAAAATGTTATAACTTTATTGAAATGCAATTTCAGTCTACAATGTAATGACCATTGTTGTCTATGACTTGTTCCCAACGCACGTGTAACTGCCCAGACCTCTGCCCAGACCCTTTGCCCAGAACTCTGGAGATTGCGAACCGAAGAAACGGCCGACATCATTTTCGAGCCGTGCTCGATCGTCGAAGGCCTTGTCCCACAGGTGATTTTTGAGGGCCCGGAACAAGTGATAGTCGGAAGGGGCCAAGTCCGAAGAATACGCTGGATGGGGTGAAACTTCCCAGCCCAGTTCTGAAATCGTCTGGCGAGTCATCTTCGCAACACGTGGACGAGCGTTGTCATGCAGAAGGAGAACTTTGTCGCGTTTGGGACGCTCTTTTTGAATGACGCCAGCAAACTTCTGAAGTTGAGCAGCGTAGACGACGGCAGTCACGGTGGTACCGGTTGGCAGGAGCTCATAGTACAACATTCCTTTTGAATCCCACCGACAGCAGAGAAGAACCTTCTTTCCAGTAACGATTTCCTTCAGAAGGTCCTTTCTGTGCGGACGAAGGATCAGTGATTCGCAGAAAGTGACACGGCTCAGAGTCGCTGAGCTGATGATGGGCCCATGTCGAGTAAACCTTCCGATAGCCGAGGTCGTTCAGATGGTTGCCGATATCGGTGACTCCGAGTGTAGTCGCCAATTCGCGAGTGGAGGCGTTCGGCTTCGCGTTGATGGCGTTCCGCAGGGCTTCGTCAGAAACTGTTGCAAGACTTTCTTTCCAACCCAATATAATACTGATAATATGTCATACTAGCGAGTTTGTTTGCCCTTCGACCCTTGCCATACATATATTGGCATACATATATTGACTCATGTACGCATCTGCGAAATATCAGGTGAATCTGATGGTCTCTTGAAAAGTTATTGCAAATCGACATAGGGTGGGGACTTTATGATAAGCCTGTGTATTTGGAATCATTTGGAATTTAATACTGGCTCTAATTAATCCCAGTGTGTTGTTCCTGATGTCATACGATGTTGAAAACTAATTTTTATTCATCGCATCCGTGCTATTACGTTTTGAGAAGCTTGTGATGCCAAAGCTGAATTCGTAACCCATTCATGGGTTTTGAAAAAGATTAAACGTTCTGCTTCTGCCTGATTAAGTCCTGTTTTTCAAAATTTTGAACGCTCAGCGAATGCTGAAAGACTTGGGATTGATTTCTTTGGAAATGCAGAATTGCCGGGAAACTCTCTTGAGCTGAATGCGGTTGAGAACATTGGGGTTATCCTGATAGATAACATTGAGACTCTGATGCTTATGGAAAGCAAACTCCATGGTTTCTCCCGAGATGCCTTGCAAAGCAACACCACCAGAGTGCTGAAGGACATGGAAGATGACACGGAACAATTTAACCGTCTAATTTTAACACAGCAAGGTTCACACAAATTATTAGAAGTACATGTTTAGATTCGAAAATGAATGATCTTTCTCATGATGGATGAGTTTTTTCCTTCTCTTATAGTTTAGGCTGTTGGGGGGGGCTATATATGTACAACACCTGGTACTAGACATGAGACAGGGTATTTACTTACCGTTGATGCATCTCTGTTTTTTTTTAAGCAATGTAATTTACCAAGACATATATCAGGCAGGGATAGCAAGGCAGACATTTAAAATCATTGTTTCTTGATTGCATATTGTGCTTGCATATATAAAAGTGAGTTCTGATGAAATTCACCGCTATGAGGTCCGATCCAAAAGTTTCTGCCTTGAGATATGAGGGGACTAGCCCACACCCGCGTCCGTGAGATCCTCTTCGTGGGTGATAGAATTTCAACAGACATGAAGATTTCCAGGTTGGGATGACTTCCGAGGTGGACTACCCACAAAATGGTGCAAAATATATCACATGAAAATACTAGATTACAGTGACACATGTTTCACCTGAGAGAGTTGTAGTATGAGTGTTTAATATTTATGTGTTAATATAAGTGTTAAATTATACGTGGTTATTCTGGAGCAGGGATGTTCGGCGACCCGCCCGAGGCATTGCGTATGCTAACCATGCTTTGATCTTCCCAGGACTGCGCACTGTACTCGAGTCAGGTTTTCTTACGCCATTCTGGTCTAATCTTCGTTGTTCTGGAGACGCCCTTCCTCGCGCGTGCACTGTTTGAAGATCGCAACTTTTTTTCTCAAGTTAAATCTAAGGCCAGAAAGGGAAACCTATTTTGGGAAATGATGGGTCAAGTCATTCTCCAAATTAGGCGGACTTTCTCGCTCGTCCGGCGAAACATACGATAGGCCGAAGGCAGGAGAAGAAGGCAAGACAGGACGAAGAAGCCAATAGATGGTCAGGACTTGAACCTGGGTCTCATGATTAGCGACTTAGCTGCGCTACCATGGCACCATCGTATCGAGGACAGCCATTTCTACTTCTCACTATGTCCATCACCACACATACGGCTTTCTGTTCAAACGAAAACGGACACCCTCTACCTTCGTTCAACGTGGCTAACCAATGTTGAACGCGCGCGCTCATACCTCTTCATGCTTGCCTATCCTATGACACACATTTATTTAAAGAAAAATTATTATTTTGTCTCATCTTTCTCAGCTGAAATATGCACCAACGCAATCTACTCATCAGGAGAATGCAATTGATATATCATATGCACCATTTGACGGATGGTCCGCTTCGGAAATCTTTCCCTCATGGAAAATTGTGAATTATCAGAAAGAAAAATCCAATTAGCAATCATATATGCATGGCATCATTGCTATCCAATGACTGCATAGTCCGATCCGAGAGAGCACTAAAGAATTAGCATCAGGGAAATAAACTAAATAAATAACTTTTACATTAATTAATTATAAACACAATTCATTTTTTCGGCAAGGTTTCAGATCATGACAATCAATATGAGACCACTCTCACTTTCACAGGATTTCTCTTTCTTGGTTAAATGAATCGGTGAACGGCGTAATATATTTCTAGATGTGAAAGTGCGATGAAACAAAATTTTATTTTCATCGTCACCTTCCACAACACCAATGATTGTACCGTTGATGGGACAGGGGCATTAATTTCATGGGAAAAAAATTTAATTTCCGTAGTAGAGTCAGTCCATACGAACTCAACCATAATACCAGTAAAAATTATAAGCCATTGTAGTCGATCTGACGACTCCGTAAAAAAAAAAATCGGCTCCATTGGGCCTACATTTAGCGAAATATGGTCATTGGGGAAAACGGAAAATTCCCATGAATGACAGAATTTTCAACACAGAAATCGTTCATCGTACGGAGGCGTGCAATAGCTCTTCCACGGATGAACAATTATATTCATACATCCTTGTAGTTTTAAATAGATCATAGCATCATAGTTGAGTTCGAAAATGTGGAATTGACTCAATTTTGATCGTGAAATATCCCAATGCGGCGAGGGAAAAAACAAATGTCTCGTTACGGCAAGTTGCACACAAAGATTTGAAAGAAAGATCATGCACTGACCTCTGTTACTGATCAGTCGGATCGAAGTCAGAGGCTTCTGAAAGCGCGCTTCCAGGTTGATCCCGAACGTGAATTTGAAAGTTTATGCGTGCATCGTAAAAAAATTTACATCGTCCGTTACGTACGTGTGAAAGATTACCTCCGTTGTGCTACTCAATTTCAAAATGCATTGCAAAGCAGAATTAGGCAAGCGTGTCAACACCCTGAAGCAGCATGAAAGGGCCCCTGATTGCCATGAAGCATTATTTGATTCCTGGACAGAAACTTGGCAAACTGCAATGCTTCCTTATATGCGGTTGGCAAGGTAAATCAGCAGAATGCTGGGGAAAATCTCCTAATTCCACAAACAGAGATTCGGGAGGCTGCATTAGTTATGCCTATCTCTATATCAAGGTCGGTTACGTCTGCGTCTTTTATCATCACATTGGAAATGACCTTCCGAAGCAACGCGTGAGAGAATCCGAACGTGACCCTCCCAGCAATAAAAACCCCATTAAGGGGGAGACACGGAGAGACATGGAGTTTGTTTGCCCTTCGGGCAAAGAAAGTCGCTGTGATCGCGCCTTCGGCGTTCCATAATCTTGGATAGTGATTAATTCATTTATTCTTTGCGAAATGGGAAACACGTATTTAAAATACGTACCAGTGGAATACGTGACATATGGGGACGAAAGTCTTCATTTTTATCAAAATTGATTGCTTCTAATATTTCAAGTGTGCCTAACATGAAATCTTTTCATGCATCCTTTTTTTGTAAAGGTGGAGAATACATTTTCAAATACTTCCCTCCTATACAGTAATCTACGCTAAGGATGTATATTTCAAAATTAGGATTCTTCCTGTACTCAGCCATCAAACAGGTACTTCTGAGGGAATTTTACATTTTCTGTTTCTGTTTTGTTGCATCGAAAAATAATTCACAAAATGGGACTTAAAACAAAGTCTCCTTATTCTTTTAACGAATGTTTTTTTCCTTCTGAAATGTACACACAGGGAAGTCCATGCCACCCAGTTTCAGCTTTATACGTTACCCCTGTTTGCTGGCGGATAAAATTATATTTGGAAAAGCAACCCAACCAACAGTTGTGATCTGGGGAGACGCTCAGCAAAAGTTGATTTTTTCCTTAGTATTTGAAAATATGTTCCCCGAAAAGGTGTGCCCCTATGGCGTGTATCACCAAAGTGGAATTTTTCCTGAACTCACAACGTGAATAGCTACTTATGTCAGTCAGTCAGCTGTTCACGATCATCTATATATAATATGAAAGTAGAATCGTTTCTTTACTCACCTATTCATCAGGTACTTCTTTGGCAAGTTTAAACTTTCTACCACCCTCCGTTTTGCTGAATCAGCAAATGTATGAAAATTTGGAAAATATCTGCCCTCGGGCGTTATAACAGTAAAGTTCCATTTTTACCGAAATCAAACCTCAGTGAACTACTTGCACGCAAAGTTTCAATATCATACGTTTGTCCTTTTCACTGGTGAAAAATCATGTTTGGAAAATCCGACCCACCCAAAAGCTATACCCGGAGGGGATGCACCATGAAAGCTGAATACTCCCTCAACTCAATAATATCTCCTCACTTATGCGTGTGCCAAGTTTCACCTTTCCATTTCTTTCCAATGCGCCATGACAATTTCTTTCTTTTGAAACATCGCCCCTCGAAAAAATTGCCCATGGGAAGTAACCAGACTTAACATTTTTATATATAAGTCCTTGTCTCAGATATCACATTCATGGAAAGTTTCAGCTTTCTATATTCATCAGTTTAACTGATGCAAAAAAATTTGTGGAAAACATCCCCATTTGAAATTTGTGGCCCCAGGGCATTTACTTCTAAAGTCTGAAGTTTTCTGCAGCATCCCAACAGGTAGTTATGTACCAAGTTGTATCTTTCCACACTTGCTCAATACGCCTGGACAAAAAAAAATACTTGAAAACGTCGGCTCCCAAAAATATGCCCCGAGGGCATGAATCTAAAATGTTTCATTTTTCCTGAACTCATCATCCCGGTTGGTACGTCCATGGCAAGTTTCAACTTTCCATGTCTCTCCGTTTTACTCAAGCAAAAATAATGTTATAGTGGGGGAATGAGTAACAGGACATGGAAGGCAAAAGAAAAAAATGAATTAGCCAAGGAATGGTTGGGAATTGTACCCATACCTTCTGATTGGCAGTTAGTGATGCTACTATTACACCACCGAATCCAGGACATCCAGTTGTCTCTCTGAATGCTATCCTCATTGTCACGAA
>CAJPEV010004557.1:8551-21047 GCA_905338385.1 Darwinula stevensoni | reverse complement strand
GGGGGGGGGGGCTCGTATATGAAGTTTACACTTCTGGACATAATCTAATAACACGAGAGCAACTGTTCCTTTAGTAACGGAGTAAATGCCGAAAGAAACGTTCGTAAAATAAGGACTGTTCTTTGTTCTCAATACATGATATCTCAAAAAAAGAAAAGGTTAAACCTTTTAAAGGTACTCTGTTTCTTTAATTCTATGGGCTGATACACATTGTAAAAACCATGAATTTTGATTGAAATGAACCATCTGTCTATTCTAAGTGCTAGTTAATGATTGCACGAATGAAGCAAAGCGAGACATTTTTCATGAGCGGTTGTAGGCGTACGATGACAAAGGGATGCCTTTTTTCACAATGTTGTTACTGGTGGCAAAACCTGGAGGCATGCATATGATCTTGAAAAACAGCGACAGTCAACGGAATGGTGGCATCTTCGTTCGCCTGTATGAAAATAGTTCAAAACGCCGACCGCTGCTGGGAAGTTCTTGGTGACTGTCTTCTGGGATCGCTGGGGCTTGCTTCTAAAGGATTTTCTTGAGTCGCATAGAATGGTACATCTGTGCACTCAAAAAGCATAAACATGAAGAAAAGATTTAAACGATCTGAGCAACGTGTTTCATATGGTAAATGGAATGGAAGCACACCGGCATTGCTTTCGTTATGCCCCTCGTACTTTCAATAATTATCAAATAAAATTGTAGCACTAATGGAAGGCCACTCTGTAGACTACTTTGATGATGGCTCCCAGGGAGTCTTAGACTCGAGTGCTGAAACCTCATTTAGGGGAGATGAACGAAGCTTGAAGCTTAAGAGCACTTATTCCTCCATAGGAACCCATGTATTCTTTATGGAGTGTTAATTAAAGAGGTTTCAGCATTCGGACCCTCGTCCCCTTACAAGTTAAAATTCTTGTGGTTTGAGTAGAAAATTCAGTCCGGAAATGGAGGGAGGAGGAATTTCCCGTCGGGATAGTTTTTAATTTCGAGAAATGGACCGTCAAGAAAGTGCCATTCGGGGAAGAGTGATTTCAAAGAACAGGTCTTCCTGTGATAAGACCGCTCCGAGATAAGTCCACTTTGGGAAAATTCATTTCCGAGAATAAAAAATTCTGGGAATTATCTTTCGGAGAATCGTAACTTGATGGTGTCCCGTTCTTTCGAAGAAAATCGGAATATCATCTTATTCACTGAATATCATCACTGAAGCACGCAATGGCCTCGAAACGATATGTTTGGTTACGAGGGAAATACCATATTAAAGGCATATATTTCGAAAAAGAAAGCAAGAAAATCACAGAATGCTGTTCCTCAGCGACGAGGAGCGGAATCTACTCTGCATTCTATGACGTAATATGGTTCATGCAGCTCTTGTAGGTCAGACCAGAATTGACACGGTGCAGTTTTTTTTTGAGAAGGTTGCCCTTTTGGAAGCCACACCGATGGTTGGCCTTGAAGTCATTAGACTCCAAGACTCGAAAAACATTCCCAGAGACGATGGATCTCAAAATCACACGTCCAGATATACTGGGGGAGTATTTCAACATGCTTCCGGGAATTTCATGCAATCTTCAGTACGCCCGCCCTTGTAGACCGGATCTGAAAGACAGGATGATCACTTTCCGACGTATATACGTGGTCGGATTTACAGGCCAATAAAAGCTGACGAAGGTCCGGAGATCGTCATCGTCAACTTCAGCTACACAGCCGAGTGGAAGAAAGATCCCATCGGAAATCCGAAAGACAGCAATATGAAATTTCTCTTCGTCCTCTTTGCGCTCTGCGCTGTTGCTTTTTTCGGTGAATATGCCAGATGTGGCAGATCATTAATTTTCCATTCATCCAACTCAAATGCCGTCACCTAAGTCACAGTTTCCCCATTTCCCAGTGGTACTACATTCACCAAGCCTATTTTGAACAAAAAATGGCATGACCTTGACAATCATGACCTGGAATCCAGACTTGCCAGGATGAGGTTCTTTTTTTAGGAGGTTACCCTTTTGGAAGCCTTTTGGATGGTTGGCCTTGGAGTCATTAGATTCCAAGAATCGAAAAATATTCCCAGAGACGATGGATCTCAAAATCCCATGTCCAGATATACTGAGGGAGGATTTCAACATGCTTCCGGGAATTTCATGCAATCTTCAATACGAAAAAAATCCCGCCCCTTGTAGACCGGATCTGAGAGACAGGATGATCACTTTCCCACGCATATACGTGGTCGGATTTACACGCCTATAAAAGCTGACGAAGGTCCGGAGATCGTCATCGTCAACTTCAGCTACACAGCCGAGTGGAAGAAAGATCCCATCGGAAATCCGAAAGACAGCAATATGAAATTTCTCTTCGTCCTCTTTGCGCTCTGCGCTGTTGCTTGTGAGTGAATTTCCATTTCCTTAAAGTTCCAAATCGAAAATATTGATAGAATCTGCATGGAACTCTCTGCTTTGATCTAGAATGTTTTCCATATTTTCGTTCTCAATTTCTATCTATTTCCGATTGACCCTTTCACCGCGTTTCCCCCGTGTCCACTCCTCATCCTTCATCGCTCTCAGCCACGGTCCCGAATGTAACTCAGTGGTGAAAGTGTTGAAAGCCATCACCCCCCAATTCTTGCTGCTCGTTTGCTTCCCATTGTGTCTTTTGCTGCCTTAACGATGGCATGTCGAAAAGGTCTCGTAGTTGAATGCAAATGATAAAATCTCTGAGAGAAAATCGAGTATGTGTTATATATCCATCCCATGTATTAGCACAGGTGGCATGAACGCTTGAGAAAAATTGAAATCGCCTACATAATGCAGAATAGGAATAGGCCCCGGTCATGGAGTGGTTTTCTTTTTGTTTTTTTTTTTCTTCCAGATGCAAATCCAATATATGAAAAGTCTTGTCCGAGTTGGTTACCCTGCTGTCACGGCACACCTGCGCAGTGCCATCTCTGCATTGATATCTGTTGTGCAATCAGTCACGACGTCCAGAGTGTTTCCCATGTGGGTAGCAACACTTGCGAATGCTACTTCTACAACTGCCTGAGTGAGTCTTCCCTCTTGCTTCAGTAAACATCTCATCGTGTACTGTGTGTCCGCTATGAATATATCTCTGTGACAATGCCACGACTTCCATCGTGCTCCTCAGCCGTCATCCACGTCGTTTCATCGAAATCGCTACAATCTTGCTATTGAAATTGGGAACTTGAGAAATTCCTACAATTATAATTTTGGAATATAACATCATTAATGTTCTCAGATCTTCCAGCTTCATATGCCATCATAGACATGTATGTCGTTGCATGGTTTGTAATCGTTTGCGCATGATTCGATATCCTTCTTCCAGATCCCATTGCAGGTACGGGTAACTTCCTCAAGTTTCTCGTGGAGCACTAAATCCTGGCTGAGGCTTATCAGTTGTGCATCATTTGCTGCATTTCTGTGAATAAAGCAAGATATTCTATAACCAGATTTCCTGTAGTCGTTTAATGAATCCGTTCAGTTAAAAAAATAGTACCCGAAAGGTTTTTTTTCATTACTCGAAACTCGCGGTGCCATAGGGGATATTTTAAATTTTGTTTCCATCTACCAATACGACTGCGATACGGGAAAACGATGTAACCTTTGAAGAACTCTCTTGGTCGTCAGCTTTCTTGCGTCGTTCTTCAGCGTTTTCAAAAGACAGAAGATGATGTAAGCAGTGTCAAATGATGACGTCATTCTGCAATTCTGAAATCATGCAATTTAAGAGTTTGAGTACACGAGGAAACTGTGGTAAAGTACTCATTTGCGGTGCCCGTGTGATTTCATCATGGACGCTTAAATTCTCTGGATTCCTGGCAGCAGGCGGGAGGAATTGCAACGAGAGATGCTAGCGTTTCCTTGCGAGTAATAGGGCTACTCTCGTCTTCTCGTTTATCCGAGAGATGGTGAGAATTGAGCAAATCCCCGATTTTCCGTGAAAGGTTGCTCCACTTCCTTTCGTCAATCCGATTTTAAAATTTTCATTTTTGAAGGGCGCATCCTCGGTTGATGAGGAAGATTTGTGTCGAAATGCCAAGTTCAAATGTGGAAGCGTTATGCCTGTAGAACTGTCATGCACACAAACACAAACACAATTGTCGCTCGGCCAAGCTAGTTGGTAGGGTCGCCCCCGTTATACATTTAACTTCGGAACCTCTGGTTTGAATAAATGTATTGTATACATACCCTCTCGTATGAGGGAAACTTACTTTACCAATGGACCTCTTCCATATATATCTTAGTAGGCCTAGCCAAATGTTCCCGGAATAGCTTTCATACGGGCCAACTGTGCACGGAAGTTAGGTATCTATGTGATCCCCTTCAAGATTGTCTCCTCAGCTTGTGATGAACTTCTCCCGACGTCAACGTTTCCAAAGCCGATAGAACACTGGCTTTAACCCTTTTATGACGGGAAGCCATGCCGTAGGTGATGCCATCGTCACCTACCGAGTATGACGGCAACCCTCGTCTAATCGTCCATTTTGAGGATAGTGTGACGAGAGCGGATATTAGATTTTGCGGGAAAGTTGCCTCCCTCCTTTCGTAAATTTAATATCACGAATGCACATCCTCGGATGATGAAAGTTTAGGTGACAACCTAATATCATGTGTTCACATCTCGACGGGTTTGGCCTGTAGAGCCAGTCACACAAACACACGCTCGGCCTAGTTGGCGGCCAGGATCGCGAACGATTTTTATTAAACCTCGGTGTGAAATATGTCTACGGAAACGGAAGCTGCTCTTTTCAATTGAGGCCTTCACGGTTCCTCGCAACGAATCCGCTGCCGTATGAAAGGCGAGTCCGAAGATTTTCTGAAATGCTTTCGGTCTATTGAATGCTACCCTCTGCTCTTAATGGCGATTCTTCGAATAACTCGTACAGGGCATAGCAGATGAGCGAAATTTGTCAAATCACGGCTTTTGGGAATGCACAAGAAACTTTGACATGAAGATTGTGCTTTTTTATTTTGTCATCTTGGATCTCTGGTTCACTGAATAGTCGCCACATACAGGTTGTGAGGTTGGGCTTAATCTCTCCAAGAGCTCAGCGTCGTAGATACTGTGTATGGACTCTCAGCAGCTTGGAATGCTGTAAGCATTGAAACTATCCCAAAGTGCTTCAATAATTGTGGTTTTTGGAGTCTGAGCAAAATCACGCTGTCTGCTCCCGAGGATAACCGGGCCATTGACTTTCAGTTGGAGGAAATGAACCTGCTCATGGAGGTCCTCCCTAGTGATATGAATTCTACTGACTTCCTGTCACTGGACGAATCCTTGCTAACTTGCGAGAGTTTCGAGCAAAGAGATTGGTCGACGAACGTTCTGTCATCGTTTGGGACCTGCTACTGCTGAGACCAAACAGGAGGATGAGGAAGAAGTAGCTGATTGGATCTGAGAAGCCGCTGCCTGTTTTGGAAGACCTTGGGGAAGCATTGAATGTCACGGAGAAGCGCAGGTGCTTTTTTTGGCCGGGAAAGGCATGCATGAGTCCGTAGAAACAATCAGGATGATTCAAGAATCGCTTCGGGAGCGAGTGTGGTTAAAAAAAATGAGCGCACGTCAAACGAAGATTCACGACTTCTTTACAATGATATAATGGTCTCTAAATTTCTCTCTGCGTACATATTGTACTTGAAATCTGACAAAATCGGAATTATAATACCTTTGGAATAAAGGGTGTTCAATTTTCCCGTAAAACTGACTGATAACCGCTTCACTAAATTGGAAAAAGCGGGGAAAATTCCCCCCTTAAGAGCGGCCACCTGCCAGAACCGGCCAAGTTTTGAAACTCCCCCTCGTGGCCGCATTACACGGGTTTCACTGAATCGATAGCTTGCAGCCGCATGCACGGGAAGAGCAAATTTTCAGCATATATGAAGAGTTCCGAGTGGGTATGTCTCCGATGTGGACTATCTGCAGAAAGTTGCAAGGGATACACTGCGGGAAAATACTGTATCAGTTTACAGGTTACAGATATATATATTTCAGCCAAGAGAGTTGAGGTATGAGTGTGTCATATTAGCGAGGATTATGACTCCTTTTTACTTGGGCATTCAAGAGCAGGGATGTTCGGCGCCCCGCCCGGCCCTTTGCTTAAGCAAGATGTGCCATCACCTTCCCAGGCATGCGCACTGCACTCGGGTCTCTGTACTCGCCCTTCTGGTCTAGTCTTCGTTCTTCTGGTGAGGCACTTCGCGCTGGCACGGCTAATAGACCTCAATTTTTCTCATTCCAATTCGGTGAAAGGATTGAGAAAATCAACCTGTTTTGGTAAATGATGGGTCAGCCGGGTTAGAAAATGATTGCGGCATCCCAGAGACACCATCCAGCCATTCCGATTTGACATTCACGGGATGTCATTTTAGGGACATACGTGGGATGTTATCTTTTCTGCATGAGATGCAAATGGAATGTCCTATGGATGTCCATTTTTGCTGAATGGGTACTAACGTAATACGCTCCAAATCTCTCGTGTGTCCATTGGATGTCTGTTTTTGGACGAGGGACGTTAGGATCTGTAATGGGCCTCCATGGGATCATCCTACACTACTTGTGTAATAGAAATGGCATTCGTTGAGAAATTATCCCCGATATAAACCAGTATTCGTCCGATATATCCCATGATAATGTCGCATTTTATTTGAAAACTTCCAGAGCAGTCACGAGGAGAAATTCCATCCGGAGACCCATTTCATCCGTTGAGGACGGCATCATAGATGAAGTCGACATCGACGGTGACCCTGGTGTATCGACCTGGCAGGAGTCCGCAGATGGATACTCGGTGCGAGTCCACTCCCATGGCGTAAGCTATTCCGTTGACATACACAACAAGCGTTCCTCCGCAATCTCCATGCAACGACGTTGGAGGGTCGAAGAGGATTTTTTAAAATAATGGGTTAAGCAAGTTGGAAGATTGGAAGACATTCACTCGCGAATTGCATTTTGAAAATTAATAGTGAATTGCTGTGACTCACTAGACAACTTCCAGATAGTGTTGCTGAGCCACTGCCGCATATGAATCCCATGTTATAATCATGAAAGCACTGTTCCTTGGCTTCTACGGTCGCATTCAATTTCTGCAGGATGTCGGGGAGGATTATATTAATTGGGAAAGTGATACCCCACCCGAATATTTTCATGGGGCAGGTCCAGGCGCCCTCAAAGCTGTCGGACTTGGGAATGCAGATCGGTTAAACTGAGGGCGAGAAGCTCAGGGGCCGGCTCAGCTTCACCACTGCGATGTCGTGGGCAGGAGAAGACGTGTTCCCAGCTGACAACCAAAAATAAAAAAAAACAATAAACAATGTAACTAAACCGATTTCTCTTTTGCCTTCAACGGATTATGTGTTCTGCATTATTGCTCCAAGTAATATCATGATTTTTGTCAGGGTCATCGACGATCCCGTCCTCCCATTGCTGGATCTTCGCCAAAACGGGAGAACTTCTAAATCAAGAGTTATCAAAAGCTTTCCTATGCGGAGTGTTTTCCCTTATCATTATTGCATTAGGCGAATGGAAACACGGATTCTTTCTTCTTCACCCCCTCCTCCATGCCCATTGCACCAAAGTGATGAGTAGTCATTGCATGCGCCACAAATGATTCGAAACCTCGTCATAGTTAATTATGAAGCGTAATAGGCACTGGATAAGCATGTGGAAGTCCCAGCCAATTTAGCTATTGACATATATTTCTTGAACCCAAAGTGAGTGAAACCTCGTGTTTTAAGCCAATGTAGCCATTGACAGGCACTTCTCAGGTTTCTCGTTTCTCGATTCCTCGTTTTAATCATGAATTACAATTGAAATGATATTATTAGCTAGCAAAAGCATCCTCCCTTCTAGCGAAAGAAATCGGGCGATGGAGTTCAACCATAGAATCCACCCGAATCAACTGTATTGCATTTCCCTTAATTCAGATCGAAATATTCACCATGGTCAGATGTGTGTTTACCTAACTATTTCCTTGACTATTTTTCCCAGGTAGAAATGCAACTGCTTCATTTATTAATGGTCGCCTTGTTTTCCAATAATTTTTTCTCATCTCTATACCATAGTATGAATCATGAACTACAGTCCAGATGATATTAACTTGAGAAAGCATCCTGCCTTATAGTGGCGAACTCATGCGGCCGATGGAGTTCAACCAGGGAATCCACCCGAAGGAACTGATTCCTGCGATTCCTGGATTTCTTCCTATTGCCATGGCGTGACTCCGAGGCGGTGGAGAGGGAAGAGAACCCCGTGATCATCGGAGGGAGTCCTGCAACCATCAGGGAAGCACCATGGCTCGCCTTTGTTGAATACACCATAGCTGGCAAATCTTCTTGGTGCACAGGTTTCATCATCGACCAGCGCCACGCCCTGACTGCTGCTCACTGTCTCATAAATGGGTCAGTTTGCTCCTGGAAAACTATTGAAATCAGGATGATTTGTAGTCTTGAAGGGCTCATGTGGTAGAACGACGCGGAGATTTTCGGTTCGCTGAATGAAAGCTACTCCAATTCCTAAGAGACAGGGACACCGCCGGTTGATGATGGATACATACAGTATATGCTTCCTTCATTGCTTCTGAAGTAATCAGCAACAACCTATTGCTGTCTTTTTTGGTCTGTGTCCAGAGGTAATTGACCCATTATGCATTTCCTCTCCAATCAAGGACAACGCGGGCTACGGCAGTGAGTATCAGAGTCGGGAGCGAAAACAAGCAAATGGGAACCAAATATGTGGCCTCACAATGGCCCCAACACCCCACCTATGTCGGCTGTAAGTGAAATGGCACATGCATGTCTTTTCATCTGTCAAGTGCTGAGAGGAAATAGTTTCTGAATGAGTGATTCTGGATTTGGTTGTGGTGGACGATCTTGAAGTTAACGAAAAAATTATATTTAGCCCGCAAATACCTTGTATTTTTCCCGATGACCATGCCTCCAAGAAGCATTCTTGGACAGCCTAATTACCTATAGACATGAATTTATGGGTCACTATTTTGGGATGGCAGAATTCGGAATATAAGTATTTCCATGATTTAATAATAGAGAAATTCATCGCAACAACATGATCGGAATTAGGATGCAGACTCCTCAAGTCAATACTGAATTTCGTTCCTGGCCTACTCACTAGCAAGAAACTGAATAGCGGTGTGAAGGAAGATCAATTCAGATAAGCTCTTGAGGCTATAAAAAATTTAGCAAGCAAAGGAGATAGAAATATAGAAACATTTTACTTTGGATCGAAATGAGTGCTCTCTTATAATTTTGCAGTTCCTCATTTTGAATTATTATAATTCCATTGATCACTCATCCAAGCGGAATCTTTTTTTTGCATTTCTTTATCGCCTGCAGCTAATTACCAACAGGGATATGACATCGCCGTGATCAAACTGGCGAACCCCTTGAACTTCACGCCCTCCATCCAGCCGATCTGCATAGCGAGGTCCGACAACTTGAACAGTGCGACAGCATGCACTGCCAAGATGTTTGGTTGTGGTTCCACCGCCACAGATGGCAAGACTTATCCCACTAATCTGCAGAAAGTGGATGCTGTCGTCCTCCCCAGGGATTCCTGTTCCGCTGAGTATAACAGAGGGATCATATGCGCCAGCAGTCGCACGACAGGGACTGGAACATGTTCTGTGAGTCAATTAACATCGACTTCATTTTCAGACGCTTTTCTGTGAATAGTTGTTGGAATGGTGCATTGCATCGGGAGAAAATGTATTCCGAGATCTTCAACATCCTTGCAGGGGGATAGTGGGGGACCTTTGGTCGTGTACGTCAACGGCATAGCCTATGCCATGGGGGCGGATTCGTATGGTGTAAAGCCGTGTTCATCCAGGCCCACCCATTATACTCGCATCACCTCCCATATCGACTTCATCTACTCTGAAGTCATCAAAGGGTGAAATGGGTTTCAACGTTACATGGAAACAACTCTGTCTCTATTTGAAATAAAATGATTTTTTTTTAGGGGCGAGAGTTGGTATTTCATTTCTGGAAAATTTTTATATCTAATTAAGATATCACATTAAGAAAGAGTATCACCCTGATTAAGGTACTACGGGAACATAAAAATCGCCCCCCCCCCTTGGATCGAAATTCCGCTCTATAATTGTTGTAAGGTATCTAGAGAAGGGGCCTTGGAGCCGATTGCTGGCTCTCTCAAGGCACAACCGGGGGTTCCATGATCTGTGGTCAAAGGTCAACATTTGGATGCTTCTCATGAAAAGTTCTTCTTTCCCGTAGACGAGGAAAAGAGTTTCTCGCCAAGACGGCGCACGTGCTAAGACGGCTTTTCCTTGTTCGTTTCACGTTCATGGTTGTCTACACAATGAGGAAAGTTGCTATATCAACGAGGAAAACGTGATTTGGAATTGGGACGTTCCAAATAGTGGTTTCAGTAGGAGAACGATAGCCTCGTGGATGCGATCTGCAAAGATAAAAGATCGATATTCAAAGGTTGCAAGGTATTGAAAAGAGCATTGCTAGGTCAAAATTTGCATTCTTCTCTTGGAAAGTCTCCTTCTCCCCAACCCTCGGTCGCAGAAACATCAAATTTGTACCATACTCCTTGAGATATACAGCGCTAAATGTTGGAAATAAAGGATCGGATGCAACTATCGTTCCCGAGACGCCACGACGCCATAACTGAGAAATTTTCTGTTTTCGGATCCTGGGGCTTTTGTGTTTGGGTTTTTCCCAGCAGACGACAAAGGTCAATGAAATTCCTGTGCGTTTTCAGCGTCTAACCTCTTCATTTCCTCTTCTCCCCTCTCACGTGGCATTAGCATTCACCTACCCGCCTTTTTCAGTCTGAACTTGCGTCTGTGGAATGGATTTACTTCTGTCTCCCCCCCCTTCTCCACGGCCCCATATCCAGGAGAAACCTACTTAAGGCACTATTTAAGTCTGGTACCCTTTTCTCTTGCTTCTTTCATCTTTCTTGCACCTGCATATTCAAGTTTAGTGCATGTAAATTTATTTGGAAAATTCCAAGGATATGATCAATAAAGTTTTCTAACCGCGCAGAGTGATTACGGAAAATGCTAAAAGAAAAGTAAGCAATTATAGCTGAGGGATACTTTTCTTTCCCCGATGGGGTTTCACCTAAATGTATGCACTCCTTTATTTGTTTCATGAAAGCTTTCGCAGGAAGCGATAATCGTCGACCAATACCCTATTACGAACTGGAATGAGTGCACGACCTCAAAACTAATGAACAGCAGGGATTACTACTCTTTCTCTCTGAAGGCATTATTTTTTCCCATTAGGGAGTGAAACCGGAAAAATCACGATCTCGCAATATTCTTTGCACATTGGTTGGGAGGAAATAGAGGAAAACACAAGAGTTACCATCCCCACCCATGAAAGATGTTGGATGCCTCGCGAGCGGAAATTCTGAAATATTATTGAAATATCTTTGAATGCCGAATCCTTTCAAGCGAATGTAGAAAAAGATGCAAGCATGCAATTTTTTAAAAAGAAGTAGTGAGACAGCGGTGTCCTAGCGCCTCTTATCTCCCATGCACGGGAAGAGAAGTCTAGACAGGAAAAAAAAGTGAGAGAGGAGAGGGAAAGAAAGATCACGCTTCGTACAGTATGCTGGCCATTTCAGGCACAACAGGGAAAATCCTACCATTAATACCTAATCCTACCGGTTCACCTGGAAAGGCGATGTTGGTGTCATCTGGTTATTCCATCACACCATTGATTCTGAAGAAAGCAGCTCGTGATCGCAGACGAGGAAGGAGGCATGCAGGAGAAACGCGGTCGATTGCTGCATGATACTTCAACATGGCCTTGACTGAAGTCATTCTTGGTCTGAGGAGACTCGCGCAGGATTCGGCTGCCATTTTTCATAGTCGTCTCAAAATATGTTATTCTCGTTCTGAGGATACTCGGTCCAAAGGGTTGAACTACTTCCTCATCTCGATTCGGTCTTCTTCCTAAGTCTTGGAGATGCAAAATATTTTAGAAAGTACCTTCGTTCCTTGGGAGAGAATGAGGGGAGGAAATATTGAAAGTATCTCTGTCTATTAACTTGTATGTATTTTGATCCTTTGAGCTCTCCCCTCGGTGCGTAGGATATTTTGGATTCCTCATAAACTTTTATGACCCTGATTCATTAATCTCAAGCGTGTTAATTTTTGCTTCCTCTCTACATTTTAATGGCCCCAACAATTAACAACCGTGCCGAAAGACATTTACACGCACCCATGTTTTCATAAGGAATGCCTTCAGGAACTCTCTCTGGAGTTACCACCTTGCCGTGGTGAGAGAGCTTGCGTATCCCAATGACCCAAACGAATATACTGGCGGAGGTACCATTTTGTGGTGCCTCTGGTAGGGTCTCCCATGCCAGGCTGACAAATGGATAGGGATCAGACAAAGGGTAACTCAACAACTGTAACATGGTGAGTTCAATTATAAATGATTATACCGCATCGTCCGTCGCGCGGGTTAACAAGGGACGCGTTCGGGTCTTAGGCAGAGGGGCC